>JAWWMW010001515.1:0-21278 GCA_035048345.1 Echeveria elegans
TCATTGCTGCGGATGTTTAGTTATTGATGCTGTGTTGAAGAATGGAACTTAGTTCTTTCTTACTGCTAAAAATATTTTAAATAGCTTTTAGCTGAAATGAATGAATAATTAACTGGTTAATACTGTTCTTGCTAACCTTAGGGCTTAGGGTGTGTTCCATACTTTTTACTTGGCCTAGCTTACCATTTTTGGTTCGCAGCGTCACACATTAAGGATTCCTTTTATCGTCTCATATGCTACTTGGCTACCTATGGACATCTTTGTTAATTATGTGTGCCCTTATTGGCTTAAGTTTGTGGGTTTTTTTTCCTGTTGTCAATTTATCTCATAGATTCATATGGACTTGCAGGTGGTTATCAGGCAGTCAAGTGAAGGCAGTGGCTCTCCACGGCTGTCCCACTCTCATAAAAAAGACCGTATTTGCTGCCAAAAGACTAAGAGCATTCTTTAAAATTCAGGAAGACACGGTAAGCTAAATATTTCGTTCATGTCTTCCTCATCAGTAGTAATCTGGTCTTGTTTCCTTCCTCACTATGTCTTCGCCGTCAGGTATGCTCTAAATGTGTCTTAAAAGATTCATGTAAGTTTGTGAATCAAAGTGTTTGGAATGGTGATACGAAAAACCTGAGCCTGGATGATACTATGAGGGTTATCCTACTTTATGGCCTTGAGGCTGTGCATCCAAAACTTCCTCTGCCTGATCACTTCAAAGCTACAGTCAATCATCTACTGAGGGACATCATTAATCTCAGCAAATCCACATCCTGATTCTTGAGGCAACTTGCAGCAATATTTCATGTTATCTCGGTCATTGGATGTAAGTATTGAAAAATCCCGCCAGTATTTTAATCTGAGGTCCTGCTATGCGAATTATGTGACTCACGTTTTTGAAAACTTGCATCTTAATATGTATCTAAAAGATGGCAGGATTGGCTTGGTCGCATCAACCGAGAGATTATCATTGGTTGCTTGTTGCTGCATCCAAGAACCGCTCTAATGTGGACCCTCGGAACACGTCAACCTGAACAACCTTTGGAATCATCTCCACTGAACTTCCTCTAGTACTTACGCTATTTTCGGCATCTACATGTCTTATTAGCCCCCGCCAAGCATTCGGTGTCCAAACAGGTAAAAAATCACCACCTTCTGCTTCTGCCTAACCAAGGCTCCTCTCCAAGCAGAACAGGAGAGAAATACAGACGGAGGTGCAGTTGTTCACACTTCACAGCTTCTTTCTTTCACCGACTCTATTTGTAAATTGTGACGCAAATTACCTTCCGAACCGATTGGTTTACTCGGTCCAGAAAATCAAACCGGAAACTTAATACGAGCCAATTCACGTAATCTCACCTTCTAATCATTCCGATTCAGAGGTTATCATACGCCTCTTATCCTCAACCCATAACTCAATCAAACTCGATCCGAAGCCCTAGAAATTGGGTGCGATTTTCACTCTCAATTGAAATCTCGAATTACCCAAATTTCCCACTCAATCCGATCCCAATTACAATCCCTCGCACTTCAACCTCCGATCATTCAATCTCACCAATCCAGTGGAGCTGCGGCACTACGATCGATGTCGGCGGAAAGACACTTCGAGCCGTGGGAGGAAGTCCAGCGCCACGGACAAGACTTAGCAGATCGATTGACTGAAGGATTCAACGGTTTACTGATACATACTCATGTAAAGCCGCCGTCTTTCACTTGGCCTAATCCACCAAATCCCAGTCTCTTCGAAGTTGATTTCCCTATTCATAGCTTTGGGAAGGCTGATATCAACGGCGTCTCGGCTATTCTGGATATCGGGAACCGATTAGGCCAAGCTGGGGCGGAGTTTGGAGCGTCTGTTAATGGAATGGTGGATCAGTTTTTCAGGAGGTTGCCTGGGGTGTTCTTTAGGAAGGAGGACGAGAGTCGTGTGGTTGCATCCCTTAGGGCTGATTTGAGGAGAAATGAGGGGCTTGTTAGGGACAAGGTTGAGTTTATGTCAGTTTCGGACCGGTTTCGGGATGATTTAGGGCAAGACGATGGAGACAATTCTGAGCTGAATTTGGCACTTTCTGGTATTGGTAGCAAATCACAGGTATCATTTATTATAATTTTAAGTGTTTGCACTGTTAGTTATGTAGTTTGACAGCGACAAAAATGTGTGACAAGGGTCGAATGGTTTGGGCACACATGTTGAGTGAAACTAGATGCTTGTGGATTTAAACATATGATTATTAGAGACGTTGATCATTTGTGTATAAGTTGGTGTTTTGCCCTACAAGCGGTTAGTATCTTGACGATTTTGTATGGACTTTGGAGCTTTGTACTCATTTGGCATGATATCATTAGGTATGTTGGTTGCTTGTTGACAATATAGGGTGTAACAAAAGCTTGATGCAGGGAACTGTCAGTGTCTCATCGACATATGATAGTAGAACACGTGATTTGGAAAACTCGTTGGTCGCAAGAGGAGATTTGTGGAGAGTGGAAGCATCACATGGGAATTCTACATCGGGAACTGGACATTCTCCACTTTTTCTTGTTCAGCTTGGTCCCGTGTTGTTTGTTCGCGATTCCACTCTCTTGCTGCCCGTTCATTTGTCTGAGCAGCACCTGCTTTGGTATGGATATGACAGGAAGGTATGACATTGTACTTCGTTTTACAAGGAATTGTCCGTAATTTTTAATTGTTTCTCCTATTGATTTCTTCTAATCGCTTATTGCATCATCAAGTGTCTTAATCTTTGCTTAGACTTGCTAATATCTAGAGTATGCTGTGCACACAATATAATACACAGAAAGTATGTTTCCCATCATATTTGGCATATCTGATTTTGTCCTCATATACGATCCATCAGAATGGCATCCATTCTCTATGCCCGGCTATTTGGTCAAAACATAGAAGGTGGTTATTGATGGCGATGATCTGTCTTAATCCTTTAGTTCCAGTAAGTGTGTATCTGCTCCCTCGTTCAATATTCAATTCCTCCCATAGCTTATAACTTGTTTGAACTCAATTAGAAAATGAAAAGCCATTATGATTGCTTTGTCACCACTTTGTTCCAGCTATAACATCATTGTGTGTTGCTTTACTCAGACATTTGTCGACTTGCAATTCCCAAATGGGCAGCTCACATATGTTTCTGGCGAGGGGTTGACCACTAGCGCTTTCTTACCTTTATGTGGAGGCCTGCTTCAAGCTCAGGGGCAATACCCGGGAGAAATGAAATTTAGCTATTCCTGCAAGGTCAGTTGTTAACTATGTTCGGTGACATTGGTCATAATGTTGTAATTGATGTTTGAGGGTCCATTTGATTCAACATGGCCGCCCAACTTATCTGATTCTTTTACATTGATTTACTTCTCTTCAAGTTTTTGATAAAATGGCTGTGAACCAGACAAATGTTAAGTGTATGTATTTGGCAGAACAAATGGGGTACTTCTATTACTCCGATGGTGCAATTACCTGACAAGTCATTCACATTGGGTGTTGCTCAAGAACTGGCTTGGCGAAGATCAGGACTCATGGTTAGGCCAACACTCCAACTAAGGTATCGATTTTACAGAAGAGCATTTCAATAAATTAAATGTGGTGTATCTGCCTGGCCAGCATTGGTTTAGTAAATCATTTCATTCCAGATGAAAATTGTTAATTTGACTTTAATTTTAATGTCAGTGTATCCCCTACTTTTGGCGGAAGCAATCCTGGCTGGCAAGCTGAATTTATTCACTCAATTAAGGAGCAACTGAGTTTAGTCTATGGTTGTTCGTTTGCAACACATCCGTCAGCGTTTGCATTAGTCTCTGTAAGTCATATTGACAACAGTGCACGTGGCCCTGAATTATTTAATGTTTTGGCATGGAGGAGGTTGATATCTACATATGGTGCAAGATTGAATATGGGAGAAATTAGATGAATTTTATTTTTTCTTATTTCAGGTCGGCAGGTCTAAGTGGAGTGGGAATGTTGGTAAATCTGGTGTTGTTTTCAGAGTTGAGACACCTATATCTGGTCTTGGTCGGCCGTCTTATTCTATCCAGATAAACAGTGGTGTCGAATTTTGATGGCCTCTCCGTAACAACATGTACATACTCTTTCATACTTAGAAACTTGTTCAAACCACATGGTGTTTGACCACTTTGTTTCTGGTTTACAGTTTTGAAAAGCGTCTGTTAAAAGAATCCTTCCCTCGAGTCGAGTGATTACACAGTTATATGTAAATATTAGTCCGGTAAGCTCGAACCAGGCTGATGCAACGTTACAACATTCAATATGCGCAAATCAACTTGTGTCCTATGCAACGGCCACCTCCACATGTTGCACTAGGCATAAAAATGACGTTAGGGAGAAATTTGTGCTACCTCGGCTTGACCATATTCGGCATCACTTTCGCGGCGATGATATTCCTCTTGGTTGTCGTAGTAGTGTGGCGGACAGTGAAGCGCCAGAGCAAGAATGGTGATGATGGAGGCGGGTGTGGAGGATGCTGAGGATGAGAATAGCAGCATATCATCTCAGCATATGTTTAATCCTTATTTGCGTGATATTTGAGTGCGAGTTTTTTACTCTATGAACTTGTTACAGCAAAATAGTTCGTTCTCTTAGTACATGCTGTCTTTCAGGAATGAAAGATGGACAGAAAGGAAGTGATAAAATATCAATATTTGATGTATATACACATACAGATAGAGAGCAGGCATATGTAAATGTTTAAATTTCATCGCAACGTTTAGCAGTTCAACTCTTTTCTCTTTATAAAAGTTCTACGTCTGCCAGTTGACGTACCCTAAACTTGTGCATTTTGGATTACCTTATCTTCTGCAACAAGGTTTGAGGTTTCGAGTTGTCCCTGATTATGTCGACTGAGCAGAGAATTTTGTACAGCTAGATATCTGCAACGCAAAAAACAAGAGATGCAACT
This sequence comes from Echeveria elegans, assembly GCA_035048345.1. Lineage (NCBI taxonomy): Eukaryota > Viridiplantae > Streptophyta > Magnoliopsida > Saxifragales > Crassulaceae > Echeveria > Echeveria elegans. Next base: position 4,911 of record JAWWMW010001515.1, read on the forward strand.
TAGAGGATATTCTGAATTGGCTATAGTTGATTTCAATACTAGCAATCATCAAAACTTAGAACAAGAAGCAGAACTATTCGACAAAATGTATGCAAAGCCAAAACGCTCAACCGAGTCAAATACAGAAATTACAAAGTGCATATTCTAAATTTAATAAATGAACTACAAAGTGTTACTCTTTAAATCATGAAGTGTCAAGCATTCGATTAATAATATTCAACACGTTGGGAACATCTAAAAGACGGTGAACACTTATATCTCGATACTTCTAGCCGTTGACACTTTACATTTTCCTCAACAAGTGACTACAAACGCTAACTTAGAGCCATAAGTTATATAACTAAACATATATACAAAGCTAGTTAAGACCGAGTCGTATGCCAGCTAGTAACCAATAATTAGCTATAACAAGTTATCTCAGTCTTCTGAGATAAACTTCAAACATTTGAAGGTTACAATATTATCAACAAACACACAGGATATTTAGGTCCGTTTGGTTGCGAGGAAAAAGAAGAGGAAAAGATTTTTTTTTTTAAATTGAGTGAAAATGAAATGTGTGTTTGGTTGTAAGGAAAAAAATGAAAAAAAAAATAGGCAAAATGAGATCAAATTTTTCTTACAACTTTCTCATGAGAAAATCATTTTTTTTCTTTTCCTCGCTATTTTTTCACAACCAAACGAAGCCCTTAGTTTATTCAGATTCTCCTTGATCAAACGTAGGACACTGCAAGTTTTAGTTTTCAGAACCTGACAATCATCTGACAATCAGTAAGTTAAAGCAATCTCAATACTATGTCAGGCGTGCGACTAAAACGACTACTCGCCTAAACGTATACACAAAGCTAAAGAAGACCAAGTGTGTATTTGTGTACTATTATGTAAGTATAATGACAATAACTACAGGTAACATGCTATCAAAGTCTTCGAGGAAACTGTCTAACATCTGGGAGTTAAAATAATACTATCAAAGTCATCCAAGCGCAATTTCCAGAATGTTTCTCAAAGTCTTCTTTCAGTTTAATAATGTATCTAGGAGTGATAAAATTATAAATATACCTGTGTTCAGAAGCTATCATAGATATATCTGATTTCTTTTGACGCAAGGGAAGGTGCATCAAGATATGAAGACATATGCTATTGTGCTGATAGCCTGTAGCTCTTTCGTCGTAGCAGTGTTCTTCCTTTGGTGCTTGATGAGGTCTGGCAGGAAGAAGAAGCCGCAAAAGCTACCCATTACAACCCGAAGCGTGCCGAACCCTCCTGCACCTAGACCAACTTATACTGCCACAACACCGAGTAAAACGACAGTGGCAGCCAGTGGAGGAAGTGCGGTGGGTGGGGCAGCCATAGCTGTTGCCATTGTTGCCACTGACTCAACTGGAGGATGTGATGGTGGTGATGGTGGAGGTGATGGTGGGGGTGGAGGTGGGTGCGGTGGTTGTGGGGGATGCGGTGGGTGTGGGGGATGCGGTGGATGCGGTGGATGTGGGGGTTGACATTTTCCTACTATATCAATCATCCATATCAGCTTGATTGGAGTGTGATTTGACTTGGCATTTGTTGAAATAAATTGTATCGTTCTTGCAGCTTTCCGTCACTTAGAAAATCCATATTAGCACCTTCGTCTGATGATCATAAGCCTGGCTGTCACTAGTAACAGTTCACAGCCGTGGATATCAAACAACCCCATCGTCTTTCCAGCACATGGTCAAAAATTCGCAGCAGACATCCAACATTTCTACCTGTTAAACACAAAAAAACATGAGATGATGTCTCAGACGAAAAATCGATTGTACAGTGATTTTGTAACTGTATCTTTCTTTCTAAAATTTGTTAATGAAGACTTGTGTCATTTAAATAAACCTGAGTACAATATATTTATTTATCAGTTAATTTACCTGCACGGTATGACACTATAAACCATTGATTTGCTGCTAAGCTATATCTACCAAATCTCATACTCCACTGGGTAATCAAAAGCTGATATCTACCAAATGCAGTCCTTCTCAAAACAGACTTATGAACCTGCACAAACAAAGCAGACAGTCGTTCTTGTAACAAACAACGAAGCTGATCTCGTTAGACAAGTCAACTTAAACTAGTTGTTGTTGTTATGATTTCATACTAAAAACAATTACTTCAAAGTTCAACCAGTTCCAAATCTGCACAGGCGACAGGCGTCAATTTATCAAGTGCAGCCATGAGCGATCTCTTTCAGAATACAGTGTTCTGTTATATAACGATCTCCATAGTGTCACCCATTTACTTGGTGTTTCGTTTCCTTGTCTCACTCTATACCACCTAAAACAACAGCGAAAAAACATAAAGCTACAGAAAATTTAACATTAGAACAAAAGTCATCTTGGTCTTTTTGAGAAATTCTTCTAACATAAACTAAAACACAGTCAGCAAAGCAGAATTCTCTACAATGTTTTTAAAAGTCTTTAATCTGGAAATTCAGTTTATTCAGATTCGTATTGACCAAAGGTTGGAAGATGCAAGTTTAAGTTTTCAGCACCTGATGGGCATCTGACAATCAGTAATTTTTTTTTATTTTTAAATCTCAATATTTTGTCAGCATGGGACTCTAATTAGATCTACATAATTTCCTTAAACGTTTAGACAAAGCAAAAGAAGACCAAGTATGTATTCTTTTACTAGTACGTATAATTCCAATAACTAGGCGTAGCATGCTATACAAGTCCTTAAGGAAATTGTCTAACATCTAGGAGTTAAATAATACCAAAAGAGTCATTGAATCACAATTTCCAGAATGTTTTCAAAGATCTTCTATCAGAAAATGTCAGTTTGATAATATATGCAGACTATGATTGATCAAAGGTGGACTGATACAAGTATAAATTTACCTGTGTTCCAAAGTTGTTATGGATATATCTGATTCCTTTTGAAGCAAGGGAAGATACACCAAGATATGAAGGCGTATGCTGTTGTTCCGATAGCTTGTAGCTCTTTCATCGCAGCAGTGTTCCTCTTGTGGTGCTTGTTGAGAGTGTGACACATCCTCCTGCACCTAGGCCGACGTATACTGCCACGCAGTAAAATGACTGTGGCAAGCAGTGGAAGAGGTGGGACGGGGGATAGCTATAGCTGTTGCCATGGAGTCCTCTGGAGGATGTGACCGCGGTGGTGAAGGTGGAGGCAGAGGTGGTTGTGAGGATGTGGTGGTTGGCATTTTCGTGCTACATCCTTCTCTCCTTAACGGAGTGGCATTGAAGTGTGACTTGACTTTAATAAAAGTGTATCATTTGTGCAGCTTTACATCATTTAGGAAATCCATCTCAGCTATTTGTCTGATGATCACTAGCCTGGCTGTCAATTAGTAACAATTAACAGCCGTGGGCATTAAATAGGAAATAGCACCATCCGGTTCTTTTCTGCACTTAGCCATCTTCCGTGGTTACATATCCCTGCACACATCCAGCATTCCACCTGTTGAACACAAAAAACAAGAGATGATGGTTCAGACGAAAAAAATCAGATGGTTAGTGGTTCTTCTTTCTAAAACTTGTCAATAAACATGAGTAGAATATTCATCAGTTAATTTACCTGCAAAGAATATCTGTTATATGACACTGTAAGAGAATGGCAACTCCAATAATTAAAATGTTGTTCAAGCTCGGAGGTTGCAAGGTTCCAAGAGTTGAGACTGAATAAGAAACAATTGATTTGCTGCTAAGCCATAGGTATCAAATGTATATTAATATCAGTTCACATGATTCATTAAACAAGTCAAAGTAAACGAGTTCTTGTTGTTACTATTTCATACTAAAAACACTTAAGTTTAACCAGTTCCAAACCTGGGCAGACATCATTGTATCAAGTGCAGCCATCTCTTTCGGAATACAGTGTTTTGTTATCTAACGACTCCATAGCATCACCCATTTAGACGGCGTTTCTTTTCCTTGTCGCGTTCTTGACTACCTGAAACAACATTGAAGAACATAAAGTTACAGAAAATTTAATATTAGACTACAAAACACTGACTCTTGGAATGGGCAGTGAATACAGTTAGAGGAAAATACACAAATAACAATCGATTTAAATATTTAAGGTATAAACACAAAACAAAGGAAGTTTTCTAGAACTTTGGAATCATCATTTTGCCAAAAAAAGTCAACAAACACAACTTCCCAAATTATCTCAAAGTCTTGTAACAGGAAATAACACTTTATCCAGATCCTGATTCATCAACCCATAGGGTTCTACAAGTATAAACTTACCTTTGTTCCCAGGTTTTTAATGTTATAACTGAAATCTTTAGAAGCGAGAGAGGCTACATTTGCACCAAGAGATGGCGGCATATGCTGTTGCACTGGTAGTCTGTACCCTTGCCCTTGCCGCAGTGACAGTGCTCATCCGATGGTGCTCTGTGAGGTTTAATTGGAAGAAAAAGCCCCAACAGCTACCTACTACCAAATGGAATACGATAAATCCTCCTGCACCTAGACCAATAAATACCAAAACGACAGAGGCAGGCAGTGTGGGAGGTGGGGCGGCTGGGGTGGCCGGGGACGCCATGGCTGTTTCCATGGTTGTCACCGGGTCAACTGTAGTACATGCAGCAAGTGCAGCAGCTGGTGGGTGGTAGCCAGTGGGGTGGAGGTCCATGAAGCAGATGTTATTAAAGAAGAATTGCTGGCACTGACAAAATTTTCCACAGATAGATGTATCACTGTCACTTGTCACAATTCATATTTGTGGCTGCTAAATACTGTCGGTTTTGCCCTTTTCCGCTCTTGGCCATAATCTGTGAGGTTGCATATATCCAGCATTATACCTATTTAACATAAAAAAAAAAAGTGATTGTAAAATTACAAAAGACATAGATAGGGAAAAATGGCAACATGGACGACCCATGAAGACACTAAAAGAACAGATGAATCTTCAGGAATGCAATCATGATCAGGTGTTGTGCTTCAACAAATTCCATAGGCCAATTCGAATAAGGAACGAGGTGACCACTACACATTCGAGGGAAAAAATAATCCAATGAGAGTCGACCAAGAGCAAAGGCATTTCTTCGCAAAAGTCTGCTAGTGAAATAGTCAAAAACATCCACAAATTCCATTTCATTAACATTATTCCACCATTATTATCTATGTGTATATATTGAGATAAGAAATTAGATGACATCGAAAACCAACGCATCTTTCAAAGTGCAGCTTTAATTTCTACCTGTCTAATTCATCTTGGAAGAGTGGAGCTTGGCAGGAAGAGAGTATTGCTCATAATGTGTTTCTTAGATGCACTAAGCGAAAAATTAAAGAGATGGAACAATCGTCCTGCAACAAAGAAAGACAGTCAGTCCAAGAAGAGTAGCAATGGAGAAAACTATAAAGAAATCTCAGCAGCGGATGGAGCGCCAGTACCTGCAGCGCTGACTACCAGCCATTCATGAGCAGGATGTGGAACAAGTTGATCCAGCAGAGGGTATGATGATGGCTTGTAAAGTTTCAGTTTAATTTGTCACTGATGAGTAGCGTACATTCAAATAAACTGGGGTATGCTGTTTATCTGTTAGTTTTACCTGCGAGCAATCTGTAAAGGAAAGAAATTACAAGTAAGAACCATCGTCATATCATCCAAGTAGCCTCTTTCACATAAATAACAGTCACAAAAATACTTCTTTTGAGGCCTTCTTCGATGTTGGTCGTTGGATGCAAATTACGTTCTCGCCGGTCAACAATTCTGAAATAGGAGAAGAAAAAATGATATACTTTCTTCAGTGCATTTTATATTGATTACTAAAATGCACACCGTCATGTCTTCTTTAAGTCATTCTTGTATGCACAATGCTGGATTCATTGGGACATCATCTAACACAGTTTGATCCCTTTCCTATATTGCCTTGTATTCCTGGGAAATGGAAAACCACTTATGTTCCAAAATGTAATGGATAGGATCAAGTCAGGAATCAGTTGTACGCCTGCACCTGACAAGTTTGCTTAAAGCATTGATGTTGGCCAGCCTTCACCATGAGATAATATAGGTTAATACAGATTCCGAAAGTCAATGACCGATTGGCCTTCCCACCTGGCATGATCCTGCGCCCAATTCCATCGAAAATTCAAGTTCACATTTCACAGGATGTCACCAGTGAGAATTTTATTTTCATAAACATTGATGAATAAAAACATAATGGCAACTAACTCAATTTACAAAACTTACAAGCTGCTTCTTCGAATTTTGCCTGGTTGAAACTTCTTCAGTTCAGCACAAACTATTAGTAAAATCATAAATTTGTAGGTCAACCTCATCGATTAAGAGAAGCTATATGTTGTTGCACATACAACAAGCTATATCCTATATTGTTTTACTGTTGTAATCCTTACTAATCCAGCGCCACACATCACCGACCTTCCTAAGTCACCGCAACCGAAGACATTTCAACGAAAAAACATGGTATATTGGTGACATATGTGATAGTAGCTATACTTATCTAGCTAGCTTCCTTATCATTCTTGTGTGATGTTACATTAACCGTAACCTAACCTACCTGCAACCCGGACCCACATCCTTCTACAGCAAGACTATTATTTATGAACTGACAGACTTGCATATATTATACTAGTCGCCAGTGCATATAGTGGTCGCGGGAGTTAGCATTTTTTTTCAGCATCACCATATCACAATTTTCATTTGAATAAGATAATACTTAACAAATCTATTCAAGTCTCTTTCAGCCGTATGAATATATGATAGAATGACTCCAACTAGAAATGTAGATTTCAGCTACAAAAATTGTAGCATTCCTCAGTTACATCACCCAAAGTAGACAAGTAAAATACAAATAAAGGCCACAGCCCAACTCATATCATAGAGTCAGTTAAGAACTTCCTTCAACTGGAATTCAAATTTCTAACCCATTACCAATGTGACTAATAAAATATAGACAGGCAGCTGTGAGAAAATTTGCGCCAGTTTCATCAGTATCACCTATTTAGTAAGACGTCCATTGAATCACCAGGCTAAAATTCATTATACCTTTTATGTTAAGACTACTTACATATAAATAAATGAATATACTAATCAGAAATAGGAATTTGATAATGATTGGGGTTTAACCTCGTTTTGGGCCAAGCCGATCAACCTGAGAAACTTCCTCGTTTAATTCCCAAAGACTTTGATCGGAAGCTTCATACATGTCCATGTGAGTTCCTCTGACCCCATTTATAAAAGGAGCAAACACATCAAAGGCATTATTGTTTACCAGAAAATGAAGCCAGCCATCATTTCACTAATTGCAATTAGCTCCGTTGGAGCCACAGTGAAAACTCAGCTTGGTTAGATGAAACTTCTGATCATCCGTTGGGTGTTGAGTTAGATGATTGCTGTTGTTGCTTTCCTCATTACCCACATAACCCCATCACCCTAGTGCTAAAGGGATGTTTTTTAAAATTTAAACAACTGAAGTGAATTGGATATCATGAATAATATAGTTTGGAGAATAATGATAAGGACAGTGATGCTTACCGGTGTGATGTGAGCTAATCACTTCATGTAGCGATGATTCGCAGTATTTATCTTTGACATGTTGGAAGTTGGATATCCAGAATTCACTAAAAGACAATGTTATTCACAACAATCTGACTGCTCCCAGGGCTCTTCCTTAATGATCTCATACTCTTATCACTTATCTTCTGTTCCCTCCTTTCCTTCTCTCCAGCAGCAGAATACAAGTTTGACAACACCACATAGGGTATTGCATTATTAGGCTCTAAATTGAATAGCTCTTCAGAAGCCAACTTTGCAAGATCTACGCGCATATGAATCTTACTAGCTCCTAGCAAGGCACCCCAAACCCCAGCATGAGGCTTACACGGCATTGATTTTAAGATATCTAACGCTTCATCTAGTAGACCAGCTCGGCCAAGAAGATCAACCATGCAAGCATAGTGATCAGGCCCTGGTTCAATCTTGTAAGTACTTCTCATCGAGTTGAAGATGTTCCATCCATCTTCAACTAAACCCATATGGACACAAGCTGAAAGCACACTGAGAAAACTCAATTCATTAGGGACTAGCCCTGCATTATGAATATCATAAAAAAGTTTGAGTGCCTCCGTGCCCAATCCATTTTGCGCAAATCCAATAATCATCGAGTTAAAAGACACTATATTGGGTGCCTCTATGTCAGTGAAAACTCGATATGCATCCTTTACGATTCCACACTTTGAGTACATTGAAATCAATGTATTTTGTATAGATAGATCAAGAGCCAAGTTCGATTTTATCACAAGAGCATGCACCTGAAATCCCTGGCTTAAGCTTGCCAATCCAGCTGAAGCACTGACCACGTTGCTCAAGGCAAGAGAATTAGGCTTAATATCATTACGAAGCATCTCTATGAACATCTGTGCACCTTCTTGATGCTTCCCGTTATCTACTAATCCACAAATGACTGCAGTCCAAGCAACAGTGTCCTTCTTCGGCATCATTTCAAACAACTTCAATGATTTCCTAACTTCCTTTTTGCTGAAGTATCCAGTGATCATAATCGTCCAAGAAACAGCATCTTTCAACGGCATTTTCTCAAATAATTTATAAGCTTCATTGACTTCATCATTTTGAACATAACCAGAGAGTAGGGAGTTCCAGGAAACTGTATCCTTTGTACCCATGCAATAGAATACATTGCTGGCCTCAAGCGAATGCCCACACCTAAAATACATGTTGATAATTGAATTTCCTAAGAACACATCACAATCAAATCCTAAACAGAGTACTAACTTGTGCAGCTGAATTCCTTCTCTGTATTTGTGGCTGTTACCACAGCCTTCAAACATAGTTGATAAAGTTGTCGAATTTATTTCCAAGTTGTCCTCCTTTCGCATACATGAAAACATATCAAATCCGTCTGCAAAGTATCCACATTTTATATACCCATCAATCAATGCTGTCCAGCTAACTACATTTCTCACCGGCATTCTATCAAATAATTCTTGAGCATCTTTAATCATTCCCTCTTTACAATACCCATCAACCATCAAGCTCCAAGAAGCCAAATTTCTCTCCATCATGCCCTCAAAAACCCCAACAGCTTTATCCAACTTCTTCATCTTCATATACCCAGACATCAGAATATTAGAAGAAACTGGATCTCGCCACCTTGCCGGTGTTTCCAAATACAAACACTCAGCGTCATCAATCATCCCAGCCCTAACAAACCCAGTAAGCATAGCTCCATAACTCACCGCATTCCGTTCCTTCATCTCACTAAACAAACTAAAAGCATCAGCCACACTAACACCATTTCGAGTATAAGCCGTTATCATCGCATTATAAGAAGCAACACTTCTTTCAGGCATTTCATCAAACACGTCCACAGCTTGCTTCAACATACCATTATCTGCATAAGCCGTCAACATTGCAGTCCAAGACACAACATTTCTATACCGCATAGAACAAAACACTTTCTCAGCAGCTCTCAGATCTCCATTTCTCCCATATTTTGTGATCTTCGAATTGTATAAAGCAACAAACTTTCTGCTTTCTGCCGGATTTTCATTCAATCCTCCGACTAACTCGGACAACGTCCGGGGAGACCCAATTCTCCCAAATGCTAAACGGAACCATCGCCCAAGGTTTCTCCGATTAGCTAACATTCCCAATTTCAATTTCGGAAGCTTCCAACTGACGTTATCGTTAAATGAAACAACCGCGCAAGGTATTTATTGAAATCACACAAAAAACCTCGTATCTTTAAGTAAATTACAAAATTACCCTCGAAACTTACATTTCGTTCGTCGCGTTGCCCTAAACAAAAAACACATTGCACTTTCAAAAACTCAAAATGAACCTTTTGTTCAAGAAAACATATAGCAACATTCTGTACATCTAAAATGTGTCCTGAGTTTATGCCACCTGAGAATTCCCACTTCGCGTTGAAAGACTTGTCACATTGCATGTAGCTGTACTTTGGTTGGGCTTGAGTTTCTATTCCCGTTGGGACGAAGTACTTGTCGGTTTTGATGTAATGTCTTCAGCCAGAAAATTGACGCCGATCTGATTTTCACTGTTAGCAATAACATTGGCGACTTTGGGAGATGGGATGACATCTGCAGATGACTCAGACCGATCTTTTTCTTTTGATTTGTTTCTATGGAATACTGAACCGATCCTTTTAAAGCTCTTACGTAGACTGTGTTTTGGCTTATCACCCTCGACAGTTTCATCAGGGCTATTGTTATCATTCTGAGTCTGTTGAGAAGCTGCAACTGAGTCGATTCTTCCAAAGGAGTTTCTGACTTCTTTTGTGTCATGGTGCCAAAGTTTACCTTTTCTTGGTTCCCAAGATTCTGAAACTTCAGTTCCTGGTTGATGCACAAAAAGTACTTTATCGTGTCCTGCTATATCAATTGGTTCAATATTATCTGGAACCCTTGGGGACTTGTCTGATGACACAGACGAAAAGGAGTTATTAGATGGAGTTCCTGTGGCAAATGTGCTTCTAACGTCTTCTCTGATTTTCGCTTCAACTTCATGCAGCTGATTATCCACCTAGGTGGTGGTCACGAGACAAAATAAATTTTAATTTGACTTCAAGCTAAGCATAGTTGGAAGATGAAGAAAAATACCTTTGTCGTTGTGCCGTCAGATACAGTAACCGCTAAATGCAGCTTTCCGGTTTTTATGTCTAGGAGAGGCACCCAGAGGTCATGCCTCTGGCCATCTCGATAATCAGCTACGTTTAAACAGCATCGTCTGCAATGATAGGGAATTGTTAAAGGACATATTTCTCCACCAACACCAATTGTCATTGAATTGCTCAAAGCCAAGCAGAAAGCCTGATCGTTTGCATTTCATCAAGATTAATACATGCAGAAATTATGCACTTTCAATTTCAAAGACAAACCCGAGGAAGTCGTCATAGATATGGTCTTTATCATGAACATGGATAATCAAGAGATTTGCTATATCCCAGGTGAAAATAGGGATCTTGAACTCTTCGTGCCATATTGGGGCAAGCGTCTTTTTATGGATCTTGGTTTTGAACTTGTAAGAGCCAATATTTGCTTTGACATATGGATCGGCCAACCCTGAGATCAAATTTTAAGTGTTACATGGAAAATCTTATGGAATTGCCAAACAAGTTGAAAATGACTCTGACAAATAACAAACCGTTAAGGTCTGATGGCTGCATATCAGCACCTTCAATAATTTCAATTTTCACAAAAGCAATTGGTTCTTTCTCATCTACCGAGAACCAGTTTTCTAAACAGAAAAAACAAATGTCATGAAACATGTAAACATGGTACATAATATATTACTACTATACACTTTTGATAAGTTCGTTACAAACAACTTACCTGATTCGGGTACAACAAATTTCCTAACATCAACTGTCAACATGTTAGGCTGTAATCAAAGAAAACCCATTAAACGCCACGGTCAGATGTCCCGCACGAATCAACCCTAACGCCTAGACCCTAGACTAATACATATGCTTATTCAATCATCGATGTTTAAGAGTACATACCATGACAGACTGAAAAAGTTTACAGCACAGAAAGAGGAAGAAAGTTACCTGAACAAGAGTCTGCTCGAATGCAATGGAAAGAAGTTTGTCCTGGAAAAAGTTTTGCACATTAAAACTTTGATAGCAGAAGCCGTACAAAAAAGAAAGCATGATACAAAATGTGATAAGTGGCTTACAAGCCATCCTGCAATTCCAGGAAGTTCTGTGAAATCAAGACCATGGTTAACGATGGGCTTGGCAGCCATTTGGAAATAGGGTGGCTCCACAAAGCACACACGAAGACGATCAATGTAAGGCCAGTCGGCAAGAAATTTCACCCCCACCAGAACCTTCGCGAAAAACAGATCACAAATATAATATATGTGAGACATCAAATTCACATATCAAGACCGGACAGAGTTATTACCTTCCCCTCAATATGCATTCCTGTGATATGCATCTTTGCCCACATTCCAAAACCCAGCCTTTTCCTTAATTTCACATCAAGCACGGCAAGCATGTCATCTGCTGTCACAAAATTCAACCCCAACTGAAGAACCTGCATCCTCCATACTAGCTCATTAAATTAAAACTCAATCGTAGACTCGTACTCCATTATAGCAAGGGAAGAATGATCATACAAAAGAATCTGGCAAAGTTAACATACCAGGTGATCGTCTCCTGCTGTTTGGTTAAGAACCCTCATACTTGTAAATATTGGTGGATTTCGCCCCATATTAAGCTGTTGAACCTTAGCTTCCTTCTGCGGAATCCATCATTTCTCTTTGAATAAAATATATCTATTTAAAAGAATATTGTTTCTTATTTGTTGATTAATCTATACTAAATTTCACATTCCAACAACAGCTCAGTACAAATACGAAGTCCAAAAAGCAAAACAAGTTAAAACATTATCATAAAAGTCAGTTCAAATTTGTGTGGTGAATTGAGCATCCATAAGGAAGGAAGAGAGTTTGAATACATACAGCTGTCCATGGTTTGTACTTCTCCAAGAACCAAGGTATGATTGGCAGGAGAATCTTTTGTGAAACTATCCGCTCCATACACACAGGCCATAGCTTTTCCACTGCGTTGTTCAACCAGCGCACAGTTTCAGAATCCGTAAGCACCTGAAATTTCATTCCAAGTAGAGTGAACGTCAGCGTAAGAATTTGGAACGTACCAAACCTTGAGGGAAAAAATGAATCAAAAACAGCTCACAAACCTTTCTTTGATTAACTAGTTTTCTTTCTTCAAACTGAATTTTTCTCCGCACCCTCATCATATGCCTTTCGTGAACCTTCACAGAAAATGAAAAAGAGAAAAACAAGACTCAGATTCTGAAGTTTCAAAAACTTTCAAAAACCTAATCAAATTTAATGATCCCAAGTCTTTAACAGCAACCCTCAGTCTTATCCAGAAGAAACTTTCAAGTCTCGTTTCCATTTACTCTCTATCATGAAATGACGCTCCTTTCTCTTCACACTCTCACATATAAACTCAAATGTCTGATATCCAACTGCCAACTCAACATTGAGCTATATGGCCATCCAATATAGCTCATGCACAAAACAAAAAAAATATAATCTCATATTCAGGTTCCATTTCTTGACATCGAAACCCAGTTCCATCAAACAAATTAATTACCTTTTTCCAAAGTAGCAAAACCTAAGAATCTACCCACCCCTTGATTAATCAAACTCCCAACGGCCAAGGTCACAACTTATCAAGAACACACTAAACATCATACAGGAAAAAGTATAATTGTGTATAATCCACAGAAACAGAAACAAGGTTACTTACAAGGTAGATATACACCAGAGATCCAAAGTAAGCAATTGGATGACAGCAACCGAACTTGGAAAGCACAAAAAGCAGCACCAACACAATGCCCACGTGATGTATAATCGTCGCATCACTGATCGCCATCTCTAAGGAATTTCATCAAACAGCTTCCCTTCCCAAACTCCCACCAAATCCAATTAATATTTATATAAAAAAACCTCCTTGACTCTACCAGTCTTCAATATCAACGCAAACCCCCAATTCCCAAGTCCCAATTCAAAACTCACAAACTCCAAGACAAACAACAAATCCAAAAACCGACTTCACAGACACCAAGAAACTGCCGAAACCGAAACCAACTTGACCAAATGCGCCAACTTGAGTGAAATGGGTGTCCGAATTTCGGATTAGATGACCACGACGACGATGACTTGGAGATGGTTTGAAATTCGTAGAAGTTTGACTTGCGGTTATGCTCCTCCACGTGCAGGACATCATGTGATACGTGTCATGGCAAGAACAGCCTCTCTTTCTTTCTATGGTGTTTTGTTGCAGTTTTGTAATGTAATTCGGTCATCGCTGGAGACTCCGACGTCACGCCGAAACTGAAATCAATCTTCCAAAATTCCGAATCCGAAGTTTTATGTATTCTTAATTATGCTATGAATCATTTGGCGTTGTTGGGTTAATTACGTATTAATAATATTAACACTTGTAAATTGAAATGTGCGTGTAAGATTAAATATTTAAATTCATACTAATTACTACCCTTAATACTAACTATCATAAATTAGTAACTAAATCAAGTTTGCGAACAAACAAATTCGCAAACACTCACCGCCAACAGCTTTCCTATCTTTAATCGCAAGCCATGATCATCATCATCATACACATACCTCTGCTACATTTCAGCAAACAAACACAAACACTCCCCACATAACACAAAGCTTCAATCTTTCTTCAAATTCTCGGATCTAATTCTCACCATCACCATGACTGACCAAGAAACCAATAACAAAGGCTTCGCCAATCCTTACCCTCAACAACCGCCTCCAACGTTTCAAGGAGTGGCTGCTTCTTACCCTCCTCCACCGCCTCAACCGGTTCCACCACCTGCTACGGCGTATCCTCCTCCGCCTCAACAATACCCTCCGCCTGTTCCAGGTCGAATTTATTTAGCCTTAAAGTTTGTATTTTTAATGTTTGGGAGTTGTTTGGTTGATTAAAGATTTGAGCTTTGTGTGATGTTTTTTTGGATTCGGTGATTAATGTGTTGTAGAATTTTTACTTGATTACTTGATTTGATATAGCAAAATACAATACCTGATGTGATTTGCAGAATTTTTGAATTGCGCATTGCTTCGACTTAGGACATTAGGCCGAGCCGCATAGGAACGTGTGTGGCGGGTGATACGCAGTGTGATGAATGCAAGAAAAGTTACTTGATTTAATGTTTGGGTTTGTGAGTGTAGTGATTTCGATTTCATTAGCTTGCAAAAAGGTTCGATTTTGGTACTTGTTTGATTGTTTTAGGTTATGCAATGGAGTAAGGAAGGCCTGCAAGAGAGGATCGTCTTCCCTGCTGTGGAATTGGTCTTGGATGGGTCCTGTAAGTTGCATTTTATTGCATTAACCTTTATTTATTGCCAATGGGGATTGCATATTTTGCTTGCGATCTTGTTAAGCCAATGTTTGAATGAGATTTGTTATTTTGGTTGTTGAAGGTTTATTCTCGGTTTCATTTTCGGTGCTATTCCTTGGTATATTGGTACATTGCTCCTTTTATGCAGAAGACATAAGATGGATTATCGACAGAAGCCTGGATACATTGCTTGTGCTATTGCTGTAAGGCTGCTCTTCTCAACGTCACTAATTTTCACACATTTGATACTAAAGTTTAATGATTTATTGAGCCATCCCCTTAAACATAAAACTAATTCATAAACTTTGTTTCCCCTTTCCAGGCTGTTTTCGCCACAATCATCATCATAATTGGTGCATCAACCGGCACCATCTATGGTTGATCAAAAGGCGAACAGCGAAACCAATCCATATTTTACTGTGAAGAAGTGTCTATATCTGTATGTCAATACATTCCCAAACCTATAGCGTCTTAAATTAATTGTAATTCATTCCCTTGCTGCCAACTTGTATAAACTTTTGCAACATATGAAAGTCTTTTACTTTACCAAAATGCTTGTACTTCGCACAGTTGTTCTCTACTGAAACTAAGGTTACATCTCACAATTTCAGTGCTTGAAAAGTCACAAATTTGTGTTGTAATTGTAAAGTTTAAACCCAATAAGTCCAAGGCTGGACTCCTCTAAGCACTAAAACATTGCAAAATCAGTGTCATATGTGGGATTATGGTTTTCCTTTCCTGGAAGCCAGCCCAACCAATCAAACACAATAAAGATTGATACTAAAGATTGAGTCTTTCATCGAAATTATTTGAGAGAGAGAGAGAAAGATGAGCCAGCAAGAAGGAAAAAACAAAGGGTCTCAGTCTCTGGATATCGAGCAGCCACCTCACGTAGCTAACACCTCAACCACCACTTACACACCACCGCCACCACCATCTCAAGCAGCCCCTTCTCCGCCCACTCAACTGCAAACTTTTCCTGATATGATATCTTCACTTCATTCTATATATGTCAAATTGACAAGATTTTGATTGTTAAGGTTTACTTTTATGTGTTATGTCTTGTCCAACTAGATAAATAGGAATTTGTGTTTAACCTTTGCGTATGGTTGGTCTAATTACACTTATTGATAAATTCAGATTAATCACTGGGGTTATTCGCAAAAAATAGATTGGTTGAAATACATCACTTGAAATAGTTCCTACAACACTTTTACGGATAATGTATTTAGCCAATCTAATAGTGTAAAATATCGCGATCAGTCATCAAACTTTTGTCCATCTTATGAAACAGGTTATGCTGTTGTTGATGGAGGAGTAGCTGTAACTGTGTTCTTTTGACATGAACTGAAACTGAACTGAACTGAACAGAAAATTTAAAATTGATTAATTAATTACATTTACATATTATTTTTAATTTTAAAAAATAGTTTTGACAATAGTGAATGCGTCTTAAGCTTGT
>JAWWMW010001518.1:0-10998 GCA_035048345.1 Echeveria elegans
CTTGGAATTCCTTACCTGGGCGCGTACCTTGATTCTCTTGGGACTAATTTTGCCCATGGTGCAAATTTTGCGGTTTATGCGTCACCGATAACACCTGCGAAGAGTGTTCTACCTGTGGGAAAATTTAGTCCATTTGGCTTGGATGTGCAACATTGGCAGTTCACTGAATTCAAGAATCGGTCCGAAGTTATCAGAAAAAGAGGTATCGCTTTTTATATCATACAATTTTTTTTTAAAAAAACTCGATTTACACAACAAATGCGTCTGGACTTTGTTAACAGGAGGAATTTTCGAGAAAATGATGCCAAATCAAGAATATTTCAGTCAAGCTCTTTACACATTTGACATAGGCCAGAACAACCTTGGAGAGCGGTTCTTGGCACGCCAGACAATGTGGGGAAGTCGCGGAAGCAATTCCTCAAATAATCGCTACATTCTCATCCGTCGTCAAGGTGAAAAAATATTTTTTTTTCCCACAAGTCTGATAATAGAACACAACTAGAACGACGAATAATGTTCTGTAAGGCTAGTGCAGAAATTTTACGAGACAGGAGCAAGAAATTTTTGGATCCACAACACGGGACCAATCGGTTACTTGCTAACTTACCCAACATCAAACTAGACAGTGCTGGCTGCGCAAAAAACCTTATAACGACGTATGTCAGCAGTTCAACCATGAACTAAAAAACAGTTGTAGCTGAGCACAGGAAATTATTTCCTTTTGCTACAGTTACTTACGTTGACGTTTATACGGTCAAGCGTTCCCTGTTTGAAGATCCTAAAGCGCACGGTGAGCGTAATATGATCTTAAAGTTTCCAAAACTTCCCAGCATTTGTTCGGATAGTTATGAACTGGTTTATTACCTTTTTACAGGATTTGAGAAAATGCTTATTGCATGCTGTGGGTATGGAGGAAAGTATAATTATAATGGAAAGACAGGGTGCGGAGAATGGGAATGGAATATTTATAGGGTCATGTGAAGATCCATCGACTCGAGTGAACTGGGAAGGACTGCATTATACTGAGGCAGCTAATAGATACATTTTTCAACAGATAACAACTGGGCAGTTCTCTGATCCGCGTACTTCCCTGAAAATGACTTGTAAGAACTTAAACGCGGTTTTCGATATCTGAAAATATGCACATCATTTATGGGAAAAAAGCTCAAGCTGAAAGTTATCTTACTCTGTACATTTGATATTTGTAGAAATATATAATATCCACAGCAAGTTGTCAAAATCGAGTTTTTACTTTGAATCGTTTTGGTCGGTAAAATCGAATCGATAAAATCGGTCGAGTTTACTAAAATTAAAATAATATTATTATTTATAAATATGTATAAAAATCAATTTGATATTCATAAAATATTACATTTTAGTCTTTTATAATCATTTAAAATTATAAAAACAACAATTAAAACCAAATTGAAAATAAATGTAAATTACTAAGTCTATAAGCTAAAATAAGCCAAATAATAAAATTAAGTTTTTTATAATTTTATCCGATTTTATACGATTTTACCCGAGTTTGACCAAGGGAAAATCGAGTTGATCAACGATTTTACAAAAAAACGATTTTACAACGATTTTACACGTTTTTTGTAAACTCGTAAAATCGTACGAGTTTACGAGTTAACACTCGATTTTGATAACACTGATCCACAGCATTCCAAACGATCTATGCTTATTTTCCTCTTTATGTTTCTACAAGGACCTCATGGAAGGAGTTCTTCCGACTGCACTTTCCACAACCTTTGAACTTGCATTGGCTTCAGCCGATATGTTTCCACTCTGCTTTCCCAGGTGTATTTGCAATATCATTTTGCATCATCTCTGCAAACCTGTACACCGACCACTAACCGCTGCTCTAGCCTCATTGCAGATAATTTACAAGTGCCTGAATGGAGAAAATTACACAAACTTGGTCATGTGGGTGTTTAGTTTTTTTGGAATTTAAAGCGTTTATAAATCATATCATCCACCAACAACAACAAAACTAAACCCTCATAAGTTGAGTCTGAATTATAATTTTTCCCTTTTCTCCGGTTTTCAAAAGTTTGATGCCCCCCTAAGCAAAAAGATTATTAATTACAAAAAAGGCAAATGATGAGAGTACTTCAGTTACAGACTCAAAGCCACAATTCTTGAAAGTATTTTTAAGACATTTCAGCATCATCGAATGTAATAAATGACATGAACCAGAAGTCAGGACAGTTGCATAATTTTAATTCAGATATCCAGTTATCATTAATGTTGTTTCATGCTATTGCACAATGGTATGATGTAAAGATGTATAACTACGTTACTTGAACCAAATCATATAATCATCCCAGAGCTAAGGTTTGGTTTAGTAACTCACATCTATGTACCTCGTCACTGATAAGGCAGCTTCTCTATTTATTGGAAGTCTTCTTGTCCACAGCAATGCTTCTCACAGCAGCATCAGCTGAGCTTGAGCTTGTTTTCACTAAGCAAAGGGGAAAAAACATAATCAGCTCATACCAGAATATGTAAAAGGCAATAAAATGTATATACAGTTGAACAGCGTTTGTGGACTTCTTCTGTTGGCGTGGTGCCAGCTAATATACAGTCGGATCCAGCCAAAATCCCAAATATAGGCAACAGATTCTACAAAAGCATAAGTGGAACTTACAAAATTGCCAAAAAGTGCCCATTAAGAACCTCAGCTTCCCGAGACGCTTCACTCACATTAGAAGGAAACATCATTTTTCCTAACGCCAAATGCGACTGAAACTTGACCCGGCATGCCCAAGAGCCAAGAAATCCGAAGCTTGAAATATTACAAAGGAATCTTGATTTTCAGATGATGGTTTGATGGACAGACCTTAAGTGGTCGTAGCAATCTTCACTTGCGCTGAAAGTCGCCAAACACGCCCAGCATAAGTGCATACCGCACAGGCACTCAATGTGGTTGCAGCCTTCAATTTTCTCTATAATGCGCATGCAGGTTGGACATGATTTGACATGGTCTTCTTTACCTCTGCACCACTCTTTGAGCGATGAATCTGGGTCTTCTTTGAATTCCTTGTATTGTTCACAAGAAATGTTTGGATGAAACTCCAAGTGGCACCTTGTGCAAGTTTCCACAAGGCATGCTCCACAGGCAAATCCTGGAGCGGTGGTGTCTCCAGGGTCGGCTGCACGGTAGACGGAAGGGCAATCAGGAGATGGGCAGAATCTGTAGGTACCACCGCTAGACGATACAAACGCTCCAAGAGATGCTGCGAAAAGCTCTTCCAGCTTCTCATTTGAGAGCAAAGATCTTAAGTCAATCATCATGATAAGAGCTTTGCAACCTTTCTGAGTGCAGCGCAATGGAAAACTGTCCTGGTTCCTCACAGCGGATTCACACTGTTCCACAAGACACGCCCGACAGAATTGGTGTCCGCAGTGCTCGAGTCTATAACCATCCTCTAATTCACACAAGCAAATGGGGCAAGTGACTTCAAGATGTCCTACATCGGATGAGACATTCCCAGACTCTACAATGCTAAATATGCTCTCCTCCACTTCTTGCTTCAACTGGGGGCCACCACCGACATATATGATATGGCGACGAATGTTAAGAGAGAGGTCCGCACCAGGCACCTTCTCCTTGAGTCCTTGGAGGTCTGCCCCAAAGCATTTGACTAGTTCTTTCATTAGACCGGGAGGCCGACCTTCCCCTCGAAGATAAATTTTCAGCTTCTTATTCTCATACATTTCAATGAGGGATTTAACCAATCTTTCCTCAGCAGTGGTGATTTCATCAACTGAACCAAATATCTTGACAGTAGATGAATACTTGTCAAAAATAATGCAGGTTTCTGTTTCTTCTTGTATTGTCTTCATCAGTGAAATTCCGTCGCAAGAAAACAAAAGCTGTAGAATTGCTGGAGAAAGAGAGGGATGAATTAAGGTCTTGCCTTGCATCAACTGCTCCAGGGGTCTTCTGACCTCTGCCACAGTTTTTGTCGCATTGGCTGAGATTTTCACACGACAGGAACCATTATCATTCCAACTCAAACTACACTCCACACCTGCAAGGGGGAACCAAGATGTCAACGCTGATTTGCTTATATATAGTGGGACACATAATAAGCATATTAAACAGTGAGGCTACTTCTTGTGCATAGAAGAAAAGGTGTAAAAAAAAGTACATACAAAAATTAATTTGAAACTAGATGCAAAAGAAAATACCTTTCCACTCTTTGAAGCCTGCGAGCAGAACATCCAGGTGACACCTTACTATACGATAGACAGACGCAGGACAGGAGACGAAGCTATTAAACACTGGTTGACACTTGATCTTTTGCCATGGAAGGCAACCAGGTAAGACTTTCCCTTCAAGACTCTCCAATGCTTTTGCAGCCTCTAGATGCAATCTGCCATCAAAAGTGATAATAGCATTCATGAACACATCTCTTGGCTCAGGAGGGAAAACCTTGACCCGAGAACAATGATTACGGGGGATCCCTTTCGGCATAAATTGCGAAATTTCCCTAAGAATAGCTTCTTCAGATAATCCGCAAGATATGCTCTCTGCAGCATCTCCTCTCACCAAGAAGAAATCTAAGATTCGTATACTGTTTACTGTTCTTACTACATCTAGAATCTCCGCCTCCATGAGTTCAGTGTCTATATCATAAATGACTATGCTGTTTACAGACTTCCTACTAGGATAACAACGGACAGGTTTGCCACCAACAGAAAAATTATAAAAACCATCAATAATCGACATAGCATCATCAACATCATATTTAACAATGGCGACCCCTTTACTTTCCCTCCTAGGCCACTGTATTCTGGCTCTTACGGGCGGAAATGAAAACATTCTATTATCACCGCTAAACACTTTATGAGATGCATCTACCTTCAGCAAGGCTCCAGCATATTCTACTTTGTTCAACTCCAGAGCCTTTTCAGCAGCATCTGGTGTTAGAAATGTTATCCTTCCCCACTGCCCTGGTTTCTCATTATCATAACCAGGGTGCTTGTGGATAGAACATATAGTACCTGATGTAAACCTCTCAAAGAATACCAGAAGTTCTTTATCATTGCTGTTATTTGAACTTAGGAAAGCTAAATCAACAGACAATGTTCTCTTTTCGAGCTCCAAGTGTTTAATCTCTGCCCCGGAACCAAAGAGTGCCACTGAAGGAAATGAACCTTGCCCGTCATCATAAAGACGTTTCTCCATGCATTCATTCATTAAAACATTTCTTTCATACTCCAAGGCATTCTCCACAGCACTGGAAACTCTTTGAAAATCATTTGACGAAGCATAAACCAAAATCTGGTTTTCGTCAACATTAACCTGTACTCTTATCCGTTCGTCCTTGAAATCAGATTGCAAGCGTGACTCAAACCTGCGCACATTAGAGTTGAACTTCCCACAAAACTTCTTCAAGATAGTTGCTCCAATGGCATCAAACATACGCATCTCTAACTTCCGACTCTGTAGCTTAGACACATTGAACAATGGAGCAGGACAAAGGGTAGCCAAATCATCAAAATCGAATGCAGATACACAGGTAAGGTACTGACTTGAAGTGGAAACCAACTCTCCAAATACAACCCAGCTTGGATAGTGACCAAAGACAAGCAGCGAACAGGAAGGGTGGAGCTGAGCATATTGCCCAGTTAGCGCCACTTCATAACCAAGAAGATTACATCCAGAGTACATGGCAACATTTTCGGAAAGGGAAGACAGCAAGACAATCTTCAAATTTTTGTCATGCTCAGTGATCAACTGAGGATCCCAACACCAAAAATTTGGAACAACATAAGCAAGTTCATTTTTGATGCAGTTTTCTAGTTCCAGCACCATTTCTTCGCATCTCCTCAATGACTTACCATTTATACTGTTGTCCCAGCACCACTTTTTTCTATTTTCACGAGGCACAGACTCCCATTCTTTATATACAGACAGCAAAGTAAAAAGGTCTCCATTTTGATGGCAAAATTGTACCTTGAGGGAGTCCGATTTAAGCTTATTTTCTTCATTGCCAACTCGGCAAAATATGTTATTTGCATTTGCCATAACAGATGCCAGAACGAGGCCCTCTCTTCGTAAACCCCTGTGGAAGCAACCCATTAAAAGCTTACCAAGACGAGGCTCAATTCCCAGCTTTACAAAGCACCTACCATCTTCAGTTAATTCCAGGATATCATTCCTCTCTACGGCAGCTCCTAACTGAATAAGATTTCTGATTGCCATCTCAATAGATTCAGAATTAGGTGCATCGATAAAGTCAAAACGTTTAACATCCTTGACTCCCAAAGCTATAATCCTTAGAACAGCAACACCGAGATGGACCCTACGGATCTCTGGTTCTTGGTGAGGAGACATCAGCTCAAACTCAGATTTTGAGTAAAGTCGGTAGCACCTTCCAGGTTCAGTTCTTCCAGCCCGACCAGCGCGTTGATTGGCAGCACTCTTACTGATCCTGCAAACCTTGATAACATTCATGCCACTTCCAGGTTCGAATTTACTTTCTTTTGCCATTCCGCAATCAATGACATATTTTACCCCAGGAATTGTCAAGGAAGTCTCAGCTACATTAGTGGAAAAAATTACCTTTCTTTTTCCTGTGTAGTTCTGGTAAACACGAAATTGCTCTTCGTGAGTAAGCTTTCCATGCAGCGGTAAGACAACCACGGAAGAAGCCGTAAACTTTTCACAGGCCCATTCTACTTCCACTGGAGATGTCACAAAAGCAAGAATAGTGCCTTCTTTTTCTGATTTATGTATCTTAGCCGCCAAATTCACGACATCAGACACATATGAACTAACACCACTGGGGTCGAGAATGGTTTCCGATTCTGGAACCAGGTATCTGATTTCTACTGGAAAATGCCGTCCTGGGACCGAAAAGACAGCACAGCCAAAAAGAAACTCCGAGAGTTTCTTAGCATCAGCAGTTGCAGACATAATAATCAGCCTCATATCAGTCCTCCTGCAAAGTAAATCTTTAAGTAATGCCAGAAGGATGTCTGTGTTTAAGCTTCTCTCATGTGCCTCATCAACGATGATGCACGAAACTCCACATAAGCTTCTGTCTTTCATATAGCGCTGCAACAAGCAATGGTCTGTCATAAAGAATATATTGGAAGTTACTTCTCGACTGGGTTCATAACTTTGGCTGGAAGTGACTGAAATATCTTTGTAGCATCCTGAAACTTCTTGGTTGACTCTTTGAGCCAAAGAAATAGCAGCTATCTTACGTGGCTGCGTGCATATAACAGATCCATCAGTAACAAGTCTTGTATCAGCAAGAAACTGAACTAGTTGTGTGCTCTTTCCTGATCCAGTTTCACCAATCAATACCATCATCTGTAAAGTCAAAACAGCATAGAAAGTTGGCGTCAGACTGATTGTTTATCCATGCAAAATTACTAGGTGAGTGATCAAATCATGAATGCCAAAAAGGAAAAAAAATAAGGTGCTATAAATATAAAAACACATGAGCATGGAGCCCTATCGATTTTAAATACGATATTCTGATTCACAATAGCCGACACACTTTTAATGGGTTCGGATAACAAGTCACTTCAATATGCAAAATATATATATATATATATATAGGAAATTATAACTCATTGAAAAAACCCGTAGAATTGAAGGACTAAAGCTTTAATGGTATTAGAATATAACACTATCAAGAAAGAAACGGACAACACAAGTTTCGCGGATGATGTAAAAAGACATTCTCCACATGGGCACCACAAATTGACACATCATTGCTATAGTCTTAACAAGTAAGAGAATCTGAGATGGACTATATGACCCATATCAATGAAAACGCAATGTGCATCGATGATTGCAGTATCAAGGTTTAAGAAGAGTAATTTCTAAATCAATAGTCTTCTAAAAATGTCAACCTTTAAATCATCGTTTCGAAACTAGCCAAATATACAATGCGCAAATCATATGACTTTGTCTATGGAGATCAAATTAAACCTCCCCGAGTACTTTTGGAATTGGAATATGAGAAAAGAAAGTTCATTCTTTTAGATACCTGATTACTTTTGATTACTTGAAGGATTTCCTGCCGGAAAGAGTATATGGGCAAGCCATCATCAAATCTTTTAATCTCCCTCATAATCAGCTGATAAATTCTACCCCAATCAAACTCCCCGTCAAATTTAAAAACCTCCTCTTTATCTGATCTCCCTCGCAAATACCCGATAAGACATTTCATACCAGACTTGAACTCATTCAACCTCTTGGAAATCAAATCACTTTCCTCCTTAAGTGCAATCCTCTCCTTCTCGATGTCCTTATGCACAGAAATCTTATGAAACCTCTTCAATTTCTTACAAACACACGCAATATCATCCGCAACCTTATCCAACTTCGTCTGCCACCTCTCAACTATGCCCCCCTTCAAATACCCCTCCAACCGCCCACAAAACAACGCCTTCAACTTATCATCCAACTCCATAAAATCCGACGGTAAAAGCACTTTCGACACAACAACAGGCAACCAATTATGCACACCATCAAACCTCAATTCCCACATACAAACAATCCCTTCCAAAGCCACAACCCACTCAGTAAAATACAATTCCAACGCAACCTTCCCACTCCTCCACCACTTAAACCCATCAGGCTTCAAACTACACTTTTCCACCATAGCCCTAATCTCACTATCAGTCTTACCTCCACACTCACCTCTCAACTCCACAACAAAATTCGGCACACGCCTCTCCACTACTCTTTCCGAAACCCTAGTTCCACTCTGAAGTCGTCGGAACGCTCCTCGAGGCCGATCGTTCCCGTAGAATTGAAACGGCGGCCTTTTGCTGGAGTTCTGGTGGTCCGGTGGTTGGTACGCGCGATTGTCGGCGGCGGAGGAGGAGGTGGCGTCGGGTGGACGGCGCGGTGCGATTGGAGCCGTGCGGCGCATGGTTGATCAAAACGGCAACGTTTCGGAGTTCGAAGAGGAGAAGGAAAAAGGAGAGTGAAGATGAGCGACAGACGGCGATGTAAAATGGAGAAGGTCTGACTGAGCTGCGACGCAATTTATATTTATTTAATTAATAATCTTAATTATGTATTTGTTGCCTGTTGGTCTTTTCAATGGCATAAAGAATTGTGAAAGTTTTTTTTTTTTGTAATTTCTAAAAAAAATCTTGTGACTGAATTATTCTTGTGAATTATGGCGAACATCTATAAGCAGTGATTTCAAATCTAGAGGTTTACTATGAAAATTTTACGTAAGGTAGAGTTTGATTTTTTATGGTGATATTGGAAAAGTTTATAGGTAAGTCACTTTCACCGCCACTCTACAAAACCATACATGATATTTTCCCCTCATATGACTCCTAGTTCAACTCTTTCAAAGTCATTGGATCGAGAATTAGAAAGATCCTTTTGACATTTTCATTTTTTATTTGAAATCTGGGTTTTTTTACTTCATTTTTATTATTATTTTATGTTTCCTTCTCTTTCTCTTTTTTTATTCCTTCCATAGGTTTGATCCTGTAAAATCTGACTCATTTTATCATGGAGCAGAGGGTACGAAATAAATCTATTTTCTTTTTCGAATAAAAACAAAACAAGTACTATGTGAAATCTTCGGTTTTTTCCTCTTCCTCTATCCCATAGGTACAATAGGAGAACCCTTTCTTCTGTATGACTGAATCGATATTATTACATTTTAATCCCTCTTCGATCTGAAAATCCAGAATTGTATCCCAAATTGATATAAGGTAAAATTAGAAAGTTTGCATTTTGTTTTACGGGTTACTATTCGACTTACTTGGTTGAGGAATTTGCAATCGTCTTGAGAGTCGTCTTACATTTTACTATATCTTAAGGCCCCATTTGGTTGCGAGAAAAAATGAGGAAAGAAAATTTTAAAGAAAAATTTTAAGTGAAAATAAAATGTGTTTGGATGTAAGAAAAAAAATGAAAAAAATAAGCAAATGAGATCAAATTTTCCTAACAACTTTCTCAAGAGAAAATCATTTTTCTTTAAATTTTCTTTTCCACACTTTTTCCGCAACCAAACGGAGCCTAAAGTAGAGTGAAAAATAATTATAAAAGTATTATTTTTTTGCTAAATACTGTAATTTACTAAAACATTTCGTTTTTAAAGTACAACTTTAGTTGAAAGATGCATCATGTTCAAACTTCATCATTTGGTAAATAAAAAATCATTTTGACCTTGTATTTAGTTTCATCTAAATTAGGAAATTACGAACGTAAGAAATCACTGGTTTGGGTGGTTTGCTATGTTAGTTTATACGATACTGAATTACTGATAATGAGATATGGTCTCGAAAATTTATATTGAAATCAGGTGAGGGTCTCATAATCGTAATAATTGATATTGATGAATCTTAAGATAATACTTATATTTAGGGTCGGTATGTTTTGGCTTAATTTTAAGGAGAGTTAATGTAGGTTAATGAGACTTCAGAAGAGTTAGGCTCCATTTGGTTGCGAGAAAAAAAGAAGAGGAAAGAAAAATTTCAAGTGAAAATGAAATTATGTGTTTGGTTGTAAGAGAAAAAAATGCAAAAAATAGGCAAATTGAGATCAAAATTTCCTTACAACTTTCTCATGAAAAAATCGTTTTTCTTTAAATTTTCTTTTCCTCACTTTTTTCCCGCAATCAAACGGAGCCTTAAGGAAAGAGAAAAAAAATAATGAGAGATTATATCAAATATCAGATCAATTAAAATATATGTGAATGTGTAGTTGTACTACAGAATGCGCGTCTATTAATCCTCATCGGCCATTTGAGATGTGACTCATTGGTTGAGGAGACGGTCAAATGATTTATCAAGAAGTAATGGTCTAAACCATGCATCCACCATGTTTTCCGCATATATTGTGGGGATTTTATTCTCCATCGTGGAGGTTTGTCATTCTATCCGCTTTCGAAGTGGAAGCTGTGGATTGGATCAATGACGTCGATTCCTTGTGTGCATTGCTCAGAAGTCTTGAAGTTCTTTATGAAGTTGCCGATGAATAGCGTGCTTTAG
>JAWWMW010001519.1:7045-17791 GCA_035048345.1 Echeveria elegans
CACCTAAAATGTAGTAGTTCATTTTATCTCTGTCATCAAAGAAGACCCGGCGATCAGCTGATATGACTTGCATCATCATCCTCTTCAAGCCACCTTGAACGGATTTTTGCAAATGGAAGAATAATATGGCTGTAGGTGCTCAGCTCTAGAATTCTGTCAAAGTAAGGTTATCCATTTTTCCGGAAAAAGGGAACAGGTCAACGATGGGAACAGTGGATGTCAAATGTGCTGGCCAATCTGGTTATGAAAAAAAAACCATTGATTTGATTGTATGCAGCAGTTCGGAAACCAGTTTGTTCTCGAATGTATCTGTGTCTTCCCTGCTACTTAGTTTTTTTTTTTCGCTTTCAGAGCCTTGTGTAAATTTCTCTGATTTCTGATAACTGATAAGTCTCTGTAGTTTCATAATTTCTTATGTGTCGAAGTATTGGAAAGATTTGTCACAAAGGGAATGTGTTTGTAAAGAAATATTAATAAAAATGCTCAACTGTGTCTGAATAAAATTTCTTGCAAAACAATTTTTACTTTCTACGACCATCGTTCAAGAATGAACAGGAAAAGGTGCGCAATGAAACAGAGATCACTAGTTTTGAGCCTGTTGTAGGAAAGAAATGATTACTGTGTTTCGCCAATTTGAACAATATATTTCGGTTCGATTTTAATAGTCCACTAGTATATTCATCTTCTCTATGTTTTTGTGGAGTTTATTTTCTTTAACTCGATATAATCACGCTGGTAATGGAAAAAGTAAACAGGATATTCCGACCAGAATATGTTTATCTTAACATGTTTTATTATTAAGTATTCATAGGCATGTTATGCCTAAGCAAGGCTTGCCATTTTCCCAAGAAAGCTGCACACAGGAGGTAACCAGGAGTTTATAAACTTCTTCTATAAACATCCATTCGAACCAGTTCAGTTAAAAGTCAGTTCAATGTCTATCGATCTGGTTCGTCTTCTGAATTCCAAAAGAAGATAAAAAATACCCATATATTATTTTCTAAGAACAGTTTATCAGGTCTTGCCATAATATTGTAAGAAACTGAAAAATTGTTATAAATTACCTTAAAAACTTTGAAATTTCTAGGGATTCATTAGAACTTAACTAAACTGAAAGTAAGAGGACGAGAGAGAAGTAAGACGATGAAGGGGTGCCTTTCTTCGTTACATTTGCATGTCTTTTATAGGCAAACTTCACAAGACACATCCGTAAATCTCTCAAATCTACTCTCATTTTCTATCATGTGGGGCCCACTTCTTACACAAGCATCCTACAATTAATTTCACAACACTTTCCCTTTTAGGATGCTTGGTGCGTGTTTATACTGCCTCGTTAAAAACCTTACTTGGAAAAACTCAGTGGGATAAAAATCAGTAAGCGAAAAAGAGTGCAACCACGTAAAGCTTCCCTTCATCTTGACACTGATGAGTGATCATGAAATTCTGCAGCTTCCGCATCCCAATATTTTGGACATGCTTTTTGAATGTGAAAGTGGAAAGAGCATTTTCTAGTCAGAACGGACATCCCAATATTCTGCAGCTTACTGACACTGTTGAGTGAAGAGGTTTGCTGAGTTCTGAGTTCTCGTCAGAACGGACATCCTGTATGTTGATTGTCCTGTCCTTTTCCAATTCTTGAATGTACGAAAAGAACTTTGGGTGGATTGCATTTTCCTATCGCTTTTGATGAATCCTTCCGTCATTTGAGTAATGCAAGCAGCATTATCTTCGAAGAGAGTGATTGCTTCATTCACTGACGAGAGGCCGCTTGTGGCCCTGATATGTTTTGTCATGGACTTCAGCCATATACACATTCGCGACTTATCTCGTGCAGGGCTATAACTTCAATATGGTTTGATGATGTTGTAACTACGGTCTGCTTTTGCAAATGCCAAGAGATCATAGTACCTCCACATGTAAATACATACATGGTTTGTGATTTTCTAATATGTGGATCAGACAAATAGCCTGCATCTGCATAACCAATCAGAACTGGTTTTACATTATTAGGATAGAATAGTCTTAAATCAATTGTTCCTTGAAGGTAACAAAACACATGCCTGATATTCCAATATCTTTTTTGTAGGAGTGGAACAGAATCTTGCTAACACATTAACTGCAAATGATATGTCAGGATGAGTACATTTAGTAAGATACATTAGTGCTCCATCAGCACTAAAATAAGGTACTTCCGGACCAAGAAGCTCTTCAGATTCCTTGCGAGAGCCAAATGGATCCTTATTCACACCATATTGAACCGTTTTATTTTCCTTTTCGTATAATTTGATTGATGCACAAATGTCCCGCTTGACAAGTGCTCAATTTGTAGACCGAGATCGTATTTAGTCTTCCCAAGGTCTTTCATTTCGAACTCTATCTTTAGATATAAGATTACTTCCAAAATCTCTTCATTGGTTCCGATGATATTTAGATCATCGACATAGACCACGATAATTACGCATCTGGATGATGTTTTCTTAATAAAGACGCATGAGCAGTGAGGATTAGTTAAATATCCCTGTTGTGATAAGTATTTGCTTAAATGATTATACCACATGCCTCTGGATTGCTTTAATCCGTATAATGACCTTTCCAACTTGACTGAATATCTTTCCCTGGGTTTCGAACGTGATGCTTCAGGTATCTTAAAGCCCTCCGGGATTTTCATATAAATTTCAATATCATGAACTGCTAGACTTATTAGGTATCTGAACGTGATTCCGTCCATGACAGGAGAATATGTTTCTTTGAAATCAATATTGGGCCTTTGAGATTGCACAATCTCATTCTTCTCATTTCTATTTCGTACAAATACTCATTTGTATCCAACGGGTCTCACATTATTTGGTGTGAGTATTATAGGCCTAAAAACTTTTTCGTTTATTAAGCGAGTCTAGTTCAGTTTCAACTGCTTTTTTCCATTCGATCCAATCAGGTCGACATTTACATTCGATAATCAAACGTGGCTCATCATCTCCATCATTTTCATTCATGATATCACATGCCAAGCTATAAGAGAAGATATCATCGATGTTCTCATTTTGGTTCCATATAATGCCTGTGTTAGCATAATTAATTGAGATTTCTTGATTTTCCTCCTGTAGTTCTTCAGGAATTTGTTTCTCCATCATGGAGTTACCTCTTTTATCCTCCGTTCTAACTTTGCGGGAATTTTTATTCTTAGAACCGAGTTGCTGTCCACGCTTTGGGCGTGCTGTGATTTCATGGCTCGCTTTATTTTCAGAATTTTCTTTTGGAATTTCTATCTGAACTAGAGCGTTCACGACTCGTATATGAGATTTTGTCACTCTCTTTGTGTCAGTAAAAGCATCAGGAAGTCGATTTCAACCTTAAAGGTTTACAAGGTGGGTGAATAAGTCCACAGATATCACATTGAATACGCTCCAGAAACGTATGTGATTATATTTCAATCTTTATCGGTGAAGGTCTCAGTATTAGATTTTCAAGCGAACAAGCTTTGTAATGTAGGTTATTACTTAGATGAATCTTTTCACCCTTTAATGGATGTCCATTTGTATTTTTTATAATCTTTTGCATTATTGTTGTACCTGGATGACCTAATCGTTCATGCCATAAGGTTAACATTTAAGGTTTGGCAACTACCACATTTGATTCAATCGCATATATAACAAGTCAGTGGGAAGCATTGGTAGGTTTTCAAGTATGTGCCTTTTTCCAGATTTATCTGTTGTGAGCGACATATATTTCCTAGCACCATTAGTCACAGACTGAATATCCAATCAATAATGATATACATCTTTAAAGCTCAACAAGTTTCTTTTCGATCTTGGCGAATACAATGCATTATTTATTTTAAATATTGTGTCATTTGGTAATGTGAAGTTTGTCATGCCAGTCCCTTCAATCAGGTCTACTGAACCAGATATTGTATTCACAATTATTGGAGTCTGTTTTAACTTTGAGAAAAATCTTTTCATTCTCTAAATTGTGTGTTGTCCCACAATCGAGTATACAAACTTCTTCAATATTGATCTTTTTGTATCACCACTGATATAATCTATTTGTAAAACTTTAAAACTTGAGAAGAAAATAAATAAGGAAAATGGATAACACTCGTTGATAAATGCCTAGCTTTGATTCATAACTTACAGAGAAAATGAAGACACTGAAACATGCATCGATAAGGAAAACAATAAGCAAACATCAGACCATTTCATTTCATTCCATCAGGGATTACAAGTGTCATTTTACTATCTTCAGCCCCTTTCTCATTGTAATCGTAAAGTGGCTCATCCAGGCACATTGGTAGTATCATATCCCTCTTGTATTGAATATGCGTTTTAGACTGTTCCATAATTCACTAGGCTTAGCTACAACGAGGAACTCATTTTCTGGTTTTTCATTCAAATATTGTCGAAGAAAGATCATAGATCTTGTTAGATCCACTCTAGATGAATCATTTCATTACCTTTAATGTCTCGATAAGACTTATAAGCTGTAAATATATTTCAGTGTGCATCTTTCATGCCATATAATTTTTGCCTGAGATCGCAAGGGGGCTGAATTCAAAATGGATGATGTTGCTCATGATGATAACTTGAAAAGAGTAAATTTTTATTAGATTAATAACATAGTACATAAAAATCTAACAGAACATTAAATACAAAAAATAACAACACACCACCGGTAAAACTACGAAGAAAGTAAAACTCATTTGGTGTGATGTCTGATCCATTGATTATACAAATGATCATGAAAACGATCAAGACAGCAGCCAGAATTAATGCCGGAGGAAACATTTCTCTTCTTGAAAATTTAGAGTAAGAAAGTATGAGTAGAAGATGAAATATTTAGTGTGTAAAATATGGTTTGATAAGTTTGATTTTATAGGAAAAAATAGAGCCGTTTGGGGTATAAAAATATAGCCGTTTGAGGGGGGAAATTTGAGCCGTTTGGGAGAAAAAATAGAACCGCTTGGGGTAGAAAAATAGAGCGGTTTGGTGATAAAAATAGAGCCATTTTGGGGGACAAAAATAGAGTCGTTTGTGCTTAGAATAAATTAAATGCTAGTATTAATTTAATCATGTTATCAAAGAATCAAACAATTGCGGGTCGGGGCGAATTTATACTGACAAGACAACGATTAATTTTCTTTAGCCTCACATGTGACAAAAACTTCTCCAGTCCCGTGTGCATACGCATTCATAACAAAAACCTATTAATTGTTGTGTTGGTGGGAGGAGGAGGAGGAGAGACGAGACCGAACCAGGCAGAAGGAAGGCGAAGGTTTGCCCCTCCAATCCCTAAGTCAAACATTTTTTTTTATACTGGAGAATACGATCAATCGATGAATCAATCTCATTTCTTTTTTCTTCTCTTCAGGCTGGTAATGTTAACGGAGACGCGTCTCACAATTCACCCCCCAACCAAAACAAGCCAACTTCTCTCAATTTCTGGAGTGCTTTGGCTAAGAACATGGCTTTTGATGCACCTTGGTGCAAGCTTCTTTCACAACATCCACAGGTTTCCTCTCTACCCTATTGCTTCTCCCCCCTTCCTTACGAAAGGTGATTTCATTTTGTTCTTTCTTTTCCTTTTTACTATGACAGAATCCCAATGTACTGATATGCACATTCCATTTATAATCGGTTCAAATAAGCAGTGTGGCTCGTATTTGAGGGATCCTATTGTTTAGTTCAATCCTATGCAAGATTAACCACACACAGGTATGTAGAAAAGTTGTACTACTTGTACTTCATTTTACCTGGACTGGAGTCCGCTATATTATGCATATATCATGATAATCTTTGGTGGTATGGATTGGGATTCTGATCATATGTGCTATATATGACACTTCTCGTTCACTGTGTGTTCTCAATGGTTCTTGGAATGATCAGCTGGACGTCAATGCATCAGCTATGCTCGAAATAACTGGAAACAAACAAACTGTTGCAAGTGAATGGGGGTGCTTATGAAAAGAACCAACAGCTGTGCTCTGAAATGTGGTGATGAGATCAGCTTTGGCTTGTTGGGAAACTATTCATATTTATCCTTCTCTTCCAACCCTGGGTTCTATATTCAGTCATATTTGTTGCTTAAATTTACTTATTCTTCGGTAATCTCACATCCTTACCTCACTTATCCTTAGTTTTTTCCTTTGCATAGATCTTTCAGCTAATTGTCAGCGAAGTTCCCACACGGATGCCTGTTGAGAGTTCAGACATTCATAAGCAGGAAAGGTGCTGCATCTTGAAAAAAAAATCAAGGGATTCCGCAATTGCTGGGGCATCAATACTGGCTTCTCTTTCAAACTTAAAACATGACTTGTCTCGCCATGATGCCAACTACCAGTAACAGACTTATCATTTTCAGCAGTATACCTGGATGGGTCTCAGGTCGAGGCTGACGGATCAAAAGTAAATTTGACTTCAACAATGGAAAGCAATCAGGCAGGAGAGAGAGTACATACGATGGAAAGGATCATCTTAGCTCTGATTTGAGAGCAGAGGAATGGCTTTAGGTCCCTTCTCTACCGAATTAGTTTGACAGGAACATATTGTTTATCTACTTAAAAATAATGCTCCTGAGGATCTCTATTGATAACTGTATCTGTCTCCTTCCTGCAGGTGTTGGACGAAAGAAGCGATATTGTAAAAGATTTGCAGCCTGCTTCCACATCTGATTTGTCCTTGTGTTGCACTGTATTCAGAGAAGAACATAAAAGCCGGGATACTTGATTGTGCTGATATAGATGTATCGTATGACGAGTGACGACTTCCCATACTATTTGAGGTGTGTCTGGTTTCTCTGCGTTTACCTCTCATACAATGCATTAGATCCATCAACATCATGTTGCTCCTATGTTTTCCTTTTTCATAAAGTAATATTTTATTAAGGAGCACACTGTTTTTTATGTTATAAGCGAATGATAATTTATGGACGGGTTTCTTGTATGTTCCTGACTTCCTGTTGTAACTAATGCTTGAGAGAGTTGCTCTTGTTTTTCATCCATTTTCCTGTTGATTATTCATCCTGACTCAAGTCTCTTGTTGGTTTATATAGTTGCTATCATAGTCTCATTTGTTACGACCGAATGGAGCGGCAATTAATTTTATCTTATATTCAGAATGTTATGCACACTTTTTTTTTATTTTGCATGAAGCACTAGTTTCCTGTGTTTTTATTGGAACCTCTTCTTTTTGACGTGTCTTTGACTTTTGCAGTGAATACACAAAGAGTGTACTTGTTGCATCTTCATGCATACACCTTAAACATAGAGAACATGTTAAGTGTACGACAGAGCTTCTTACTGTTAACCCAAGAATCTTGCTTTCTGGCCCGGCAGGTTTGTTGAAAAGTTACTCTCAAATTAAAATTTCGTTTGTGTTGTTTATTCTTTGTCCGAACAACATGACTGGGTACATGCATATGCAGGTTCTGATATTTACCAAGAGATGCTTGTCAAGGCCCTTGCGAAGTATTTTGGGGCGAGCGAAACTACTTATTTTTGATAGCCTGACATACTTGGGAGTAAGACATAAGTTCTTTTTATAATTTCTGTCTTGTCGTTCTTTTTATAATTTACCAAGAAAATCTGTTTGGCATTCTTTATATAATTTCTGTCTTGTCCAAACTTTTACTCAGAGTTTGTTAGCGGAGACTGAGTGTCTGAAGGAGGGGCTGAGTGGGGAGATGTGTAAAACAAGCAAACAGAGTTCTGAACAGGGCGATCTGAATAGTAGCACAGATCCATCATGTGACCAGGTTGTATGGGAAGTCAATGGCCAGACGTTGCAGCCAAAGTCAGGAAGTGATTTCAAATCATCATCTGGATCATCTAAGAACTGTTCCTTTAAATGTGGTACGTCAATGCGGACTTGCTCAGTTCTAGGATTCCGCGTACTATATTAATGCTAGAATTTGGATCTGGATACCACTCATTCATTTCTGCATATTGCTTAGGTGACAAGGTTAGATTTACTGGTTCTCCCGTCGGTCTTTATTCAGCTGGTTCGACACCGGCAAGGTAAAGACGTAAAGTTTCCAATACAGCATCTATAGATCTCCTGAAGAAGAATACTCGTACTTGCGAAATCCATTGGTAACATTATGTGGTTGACCTTATTAATAATCTAGGTAGGTCTAATGTAGAATATGAATTTCATCCTGTAGTTAGCGTAGCTTGAAAACTTCACATAAAGAGTTGATTGTGATTGAGTGAACTGTACGGGCATTTATAACTCCACATTAACCTGTAGGTGATACTGTGATAGTAAATCATATAATGCTAGCTAATTTATTTTCATATTTTCTTTATTCTCTTTCGACCATTCCTCCAAAGATTTGGGAACGTTAGGGTGTTACCCCATAATAGGGGGATCATATGGAGGAGCGTATTTTTTTGCTAAACTACGAATTCAGCAGAAACTTTAGACATTGTTGAAACTTCTGTTTTTAGGGGACCATCATATGGAGCTGGTGGTAAGGTGCTCTTACCCTTTGAGGATAATCCAGTAACCAAAATTCGTGTGCGGTTTGATAAATAAACCCATAATCGATGGAGTTGACCTCGGTCGTCTCTGCGAACCAGGTTATGGTTGTTTCTGCTGTATAAGTTCCCAGATGGTCCTTTCTAGTCCGTTCTGTTGTTTAATTGTTTTTTAATTACCCGTAAGACACTCTGGTTGTTTGTTGATACATGTCTCTCCATGTGTATGGTATGTAGCGATCTTCGTTTGGAGATTGCGCTGATGAGCGGGATAAATTACTTATTAGCACATTATTTGAGGCATCAGTTGGCAATTAGTCAGTTTTTTTGTGACTCCTATGACCTAGGGCCATTTATAAACATTTTTTTCTTTGTTCAGACTGTATACAGTGAGAGTAGAAGTTCTCCTTTTATCCTGTCCATGAAGGATGCTGATGTTATAAACCGAATAGATAACTGAGGCTCGTTTGAGAGAACCTACAAACGAAAACCTACAGATCTCTTGAAATAAAATACAAACTGTTTTTGAAATTCTGCTTCTTTATTGCCATTTTCTGAATTCCCTTTACTTACTAAAACGTCCAACCGAACTTCCTATCTTTTCGGACAAGATAAACTCAAATTACCGTTACAACCTTCCTCATCCTCAAGGATAAGTTAACTCCAATTACTGTAGTATAAGTAAAGTCATAAAACAATGAAATTTGAAATCTACAACATTACAACATTAACATAAAACAGCTTTTCGACATCTCTTCATCCTTGCGTTTAAGCTCCTCATTCTAGCTATTCTGATCCATAATATTACTCCCTCCTTGCCAAGAATGCTTGTCCTCAAACATTAAGGATTAACAGTAATTCCGACAGAATCATTAAGCAAAGGTGCTTTTCTTTTCTCATGATAATTGTGTCATCTGGCTCAAACTCTTCTAGAGGCACATCATCTAATCCCTTAATAAAAAACAATCTTTTGAATCGATGCCCGTGAGTGTACCTCTCATCACAATTGTAACAAAGATTCTTAACTCTGCGTTCTTCAGTTTCCGATCTGTTTAACCTTTTGATGAATTCATTTGTTGATGATGGCTGCGCCGAACGTTGTTGGGTAGAATTAGAAAATGCAGTACTCATCCCTGACAAACATGTCGACATAACTTTACCTTCATAAAATCTCGCCACCTCCATTGCAACAGTAAAAACGTTAGGATTTAATTCCAATGCGACCGAAATATATTTGGTAAATTGTGGACGTTTTGGAACGTCATTTGTGACTGATTCCTTTCGTAACGGACGAGGAGATGAATGATACTTTTCGTATGTGGATAGAGGCTGAACTTTTTCATCATCTACTGTGTTCCGTAACAAGTCGAACCCTCTTTTTTCGGATTGGTAGTCTCACGAACAGTCTCTGACAACTGAGTTGAGAATTATTTGTTGACATGTTCACGTTCTACTGATCTCTTGAAATAAAATACAAATTGTTTCTGAAATTCTGCTTCTTTATCCTCATTCTCTGAAGTCCCTTTACATACTAAAACGTCCAACCGAAGTAACTACCTGTCTTTCCGAACAAGATAAATTCTAAACTACCGTTACAACCTTCTTTATCCTTAAGGACAAGATAACTCCAAGCACCGTTATACTACCCTAAAGTCATAAAACAATGAAATTTGAAATCTACAACATTACAACATTAACATAAAACAGCTTTTTCGACATCTCTTCATCCTTGTGTTTAAGCTCCTCATTCTAGTTATTCTGATCCATAACAGCTGAGAAGTCTATTGTTGGGAATAGCGACTTGTACAACACATTTAAAAGCAAACTTGAAAAGCTCCCGGATGATATTGTGGTTATTGGTTTACACAGTCAAAACGACAACCGAAAGGAAAAGGTAATGCCGTAATAGACATTGTTTATCTATGCTAGCATATATTTTTTTGGGAAAAATGTTATTTAAATCATGAACTTGTCAAATTCGGACATTTAAATCCTCAATTTTAAAAAGTTCATTTAATTCCTTAACTTTTATTGACTCTCATTTTAAATCCTCAACTTTTATTTAGTCTGCCATTATAGACATGTCGTTAGAATTTCCGTTAATAATTTTTGTTACAAAACCAAAAAATCAAAAATATATATCAAAAAAACTTTAAAAAATTCAAAACTTCATTAAATAAATAAGTAAAATTCCATAATTAGTATCACTTTTGATAAACAAAATTATGCCTCAAGAATAGTTTTTTATAAATTTAATTTGATATTTCAAATATTTA
>JAWWMW010001523.1:0-17336 GCA_035048345.1 Echeveria elegans
AATTAGCTATATAACATGACAGCTGTACATTTTTTGCAAAAAAGCCCAATTTAGCTTGGGCGCTGGAGATGCTCTTAAGGGTGGCTAAATCAAAATATTTATATAACGCATGGTTAAATCCATGCATATTTCTTCTAATATAAGTGATTAAAATTAATTAATTTTTTCTTTCTAATTTTTAAATATATGTGACTCGCTGTGGCACGTGTGTTAACACGCGCTAAATGAGTTGGCCCTTGGTGACTAAATCAAAAAGTCAGTCAACTTATATGTTGTTATAACAAAAAATTATACAACCAGTGGTTAAAGACAAATTTGCTCAATAGCGGATGTTTAAAACTACTTTCTCTAATATTTACCACTACTGATATTACAAAAATATCGAAAAAAATCTTTGAATAGCATAGTATATTGAGTCCAATTATTATTGTATCGAGCTAATGTGTGAACTCACACGAACTTTCATCACTAGCAGTTATATTGGCAAGTTCTAAAATTTACAAGAGATAAAATGAAAGGTAGGGTTTGTTAAATTAGAAAATTTTCTTTTTATAAGTAAAATACGATTATATAGAGAGAGAGGGAAAAAGGCATACAATCCTTAAAATACGAGGTCAGATGACCCAAATAAACGCTTACAAAAGCAAAGCTTGAATCGTCCGTCCATTTATCTAGAAAAACATCCATAAGAATAAATCCGACACCAGACAAGGCAAACATGGACCGAATCACATTTTAGTCATGATTCGATTCATACGTGTTCATTGGTACGGATTTGGCCTTGAAACCATTAGGGCCAGAGTGCTCTCACCAATTTATAAATCGCTTTTTTATATTCTCTCTTTGTGGAGTTTTTCATTCCTCATACTTCTGGGCGTGAAGATTTTTCATTCTTTCCGTCTCTTAGGGGTGTGGTTGCTGTGTTATTTACTTGGAGAGTGTCGACGTGGAGCTCGTCATTCGTCTAAATCGCTAGCTTAATATCTCAAGGGTTATGCGCGTTCATGAAGTGTTGCGAAGTTGATTGAGTAGAAACATTGTATGTGATTCATTGCTTGAAAAGTTAAAAATATACTTGATGATAAATTATTGTGCTAAATTGTATGCATGTAAACTAGTATTACAAAAAAAAAGTAGAATATTTATGTAAATAACTAAATAAGGCGATGATTATACATATAGACCATGTTCATGTCTGTGCATAAAATAAAATAACTTGAATTACACTTTAAGCAATAAAAGTGAACTGAATTGCTTTACCCAATTCCAATAAAAATTCAAACACTTCATCCCCACATTATGTATTCAAACCACACAACATGCACATTTGAAATCAAAGTCCAAAAGAGTTGTAGCATATTAGCTAGACAAAACAAAAGCAAAAGAAATCAAACTATGGGTAGTTGATGATCCCCTCGTCGTGTCGTCCTTCCCTTTTTGCGATTCAGATCAGACATTCTAGTTCATAAATGTGTCGCTAGCTACATGCTTCTAGCCATCATCTCCTGAAATCGCCTATAACTTTCTTGTTTCTCTAGCTTAAACTTCTCATGGCAGCTAGCAATGAACATATCCGCAAGCTTATCGATCTCATTCGGATTATCCACCACCTTTTTCAAACTGTTTTGATTCGGATCGATGTTGACATCGTCCTCTGGTTTGATCTCCTCCAGCCATTGTAAGTATCCGGACAATCCCATATGCGATGACTCAACTCCAATATCCTTACCGGTAACACCAGTTGAAGCAACTGAATTCCAAGTGGAGTCATAGTAAATTAGTTGGCTAGGACAAAACATGTCGGGTTTGGGTAGGATATGAGAAGACGATGAGCACCAATTATAGTGTAGCCTAAATGAGCCATAAACCTTAACCTTGTGATGTTTGTGTTTGAAGTGTTTGGTGCTTCTTCCTCCTCCTTTGTTGTTGAAAACTACAAAGTTGTCTAGGAAGTTTATGTCTTTGAGAATGTTGGAGAGGATGGATTTGGCCTTAGAGAGCGCTCGAGCCATGCGACAAATGTGGGAGAAGATTAGTTTGTGGATTAGGGTCTTGAGTTTCATGGATGAAGATGAACTCATTGAGAAACGGTGGTGAATGAGATTGTATTCAGGTGTTGGTGTTGACGAGCAAGGACTTGTAGTGGTGGTAGTAGAAATGATGGTGGTGGCCATTTTTTTTATTATTGTTCACATGTGGTATTCGTTCTACTCAAATGGCCTAACCCTTATAAGCAAAACATGTAACTATGTTGTTGACCAAATTGCCCTTGTGCCAAATCAAGAAATCAAATATTTTTTCCATTTACGCTTGTTAGTAATTATCATGGATTTTTAATTGCTTTGTAATTATGAGGTCGTTTAGTGGTGCAAATATTATCAATCCGTATAATTTACGGCTGTCTCTTGATGCTTCATCACCACATATAGTAACAAACAAGTAACATTTGCTACACCTTAATCTCTATATATTTTGCATTATCTGTTTAATTCAGTAAAGTTGAATTTGAGAAGAACGTAGAGTAGCCGATCTGATCCACATTAAAGTTAAAAAGGTGAAATGGGGTGTGGAACAGCGGTCAAGTTACAGGAGAGCGTGGCAGACGGGATGCAGCGTAAAATGCTGATACAAAATGTTTAATGTATTGATATAAATTTCAGATAAGGTGAAAATGTGAGATAAACGAGGCTTAATATGCGCCGGGATTATGAGACCAAGAAAATATTTAATACTAATCCTATTGCTTCAGGCCCCCATATCCAAGTATCATTTAATTAATCAAATACAAGATTAGTACTTATAATTTACATCACATTATTAGTAATTTTGTACATTTATTAAATCCAACAAATTTATTTCCACAACCGTTTAATACCAATTGTACGAGGTACTGATACTTGGATTTCATTACGCCAACAACAATTTCCATCAAAATTTATTTTATTCTATTTGGACTAGCTACGCTCCCGTCGTCCCGACGAGATTTTTTTTCCGTATTTTCATCTGATTCTCCCTCAGTGCTAAATGTTTTCCGCATAATTTTTTATTTTAATATTTAATTTTTTTAATTTTTACGTTTTATTTTTTGTAATTTTTGCTTATATTTTTTTCCGTATCTCCACTTGATTACTTTTTATTTTATTTTTAATGATTTTTTTTGATTTTAATGTTTTTTTTCGTATTATTTTATGGTATTTGTAGTTTGAGGCTTCAATAGTTTAGTCATTTTATTTGTTTAATGAAGGATAATAATATAATTTTCTTGTTTGGTTTTACGGACGTTTCCTTATTCTTTTATAAGAATAGATGAGATTAAAAGCGTGGTTTTTAATTATTTTACCGATATTTTTTCGACCCAGCTTGATACTGAATGATTCTACTATGCACTCTGTCGTAGCTAACATTCAACCTCGTCTTGGTATCTGCATCACTAATTTCAGTTGGGACCTCATAAAGCCCCATACCTTCAACGCTATTTTCTTTCAGAAGTCATGACATATTATCAAACACTAGAGGTGAGTCCGTCGTTTCGATGGAACCGCGGCATGAACATACGATTTTATTTATATCTCCGTTCGATTCTCCATATTATTCGATTTGAAGGTATTTTATTCTGATATCTCCATTCGATTCCCTTCAAATTTTTCGATGTATTCCACACAATTTTAAAATTTTAATTTATAAATGTGATTTTTTTTAATTTTTAATCTCTAACTATTTTAGAAACGAAATTAGAGTTTTTAGCGACGAAAATTTCTGTCGCTATAAATGTGTTGAGGATAATATTCTATTATTAGAGTTCAGACCAATAAGCCTATGCAATGTAATGCAATGTTTTTATCAGCGTTATTTCAAAGGCTATGTCTAACAAAAACCAAAGAAAATTTTCCCATCATTATCTCTCCATTTCAAAGTGCTTTTATCAAGGGGCGCGGAACATTATTGATAATTCATAGTTGCTCACGAGGTTTTACATTGCATGACACATTGTTCATCTCGCGTGTCTTTTTGGGATCGCTTAAACTGGGTATCTTGGCCGTTGCTCGGGATTGCTTCGGGTTTGTTTATGAGTTTTGAGTCGGGATGTTCTTCCAGTGTTGCTGGCGAAGATCTCTTGCTCTGAAGTTTGCTATTGAGTTGAGTATGAGACTGAACGTCCAATCTATTATCTTTGACACTGACTATATTTCTTTTGGTGTCTGTATATATACTCTTTCTGTCTCATATTATAGTTCATCTTCCTTTTTTTGGCATTTCAAAATATACTTCTTATTTTCTTAAATAGAATATTTTCTACTCTCACAAACACACTCTCACTTCAATCTATTTACTTTTCATTCTTTCTCTTACCTACTTTTATCTCACATAACCTTTTTTTTTTAAATTTGTGCCCAAACCCAAATGAGCATTATAATAGGAGACGGAGAGAGTATAAAAAAGCATTATTGAACCTTTTACAAAATTGCACCATTTTATAAATTTTATAATCAAAATTGTGTCATTTTAACGGCTGATTGGGTGTGGGGAGTGACTCTAATCAACACATACACACCAATCGTAACAGCCTCATTAGCATCCTCTGACCATCCTCTTTCCATCATCTTTCTAGTAATGTTATTATTAGTAACTCCTAATCATCTCAGCTCCCATACGTCAACTTCCTCATTCACCGAACTCTTGCTTACACTTCCTTGAACCAATTTCCTCACTTCCTCTTCCCTAACCGGACAGAACCGGTCCAATGTCTTGCTCCCAAGTAACTCACTCATGCATGGCTTTTTCATGAATTATGATCCGTAAGGAGCCATAGCAAAATCAGACCTGCTGTAAGTCATTTAACTTGCATTCGAAGAAACTGGTCGGTCAGGAAACACCGAACTATATTCTCTTTAAGACACTCCTTGGCTGTGGAAGGCGTTGAGACAACGACGCAACGATTTGATCCGAGGTATAGTTGGATGATGGGACCGTATTTGGTGGATAAGTTGTGAAAGGCTTGGTGGGTAGGTAGGGTAAGGAGGTGAAGGTGACCTATGATATAGGGTAGGCTGGCGGACTTGGTGGGAGTTTGTTATGTGGTTTTTTTGTAGAGCTTTTGGATTATTTTTCGAACCATGACGGCCGAAACGAGACGTAGAAGTATAGGAGTACTAAACATGGAAGCTTGATGCGAAGCCATTGATAGATAGGAATTAGGATAGTGTGTGCCTATATTATGCTTCTTGAGAACTAAGTTTTTATATGCATTTATTGAATAAGTAATTACTCAACCGGTGTGCGACAGGAGACACTCAGTGTGAAAGAGAAGATGCATGATTATGAGTGTTACATTTACACATGTAGCAAAACATGAAGATGTAGACAGTAGTGGCTGTTAAGCTACTACAAATATAGTATTCATAATGCATGATTTAGCTAGACTATGGAAATCAAGAAATGTACGTAAAAGCTAGCATCTAGATACCACCTAGCATTTAGGGTATTACTATGACTTTCAAAATGCTAAGCCACGTTCTCTATTTATTGCGCAACTAACAATGACAGCTTACATGATTTTTATAACATTTGAGCTGACTTTCGTTCGTCATCACCGTTCCTACTCCATGACTTTGATATAAGGAAAGTAACGGAGGCATGGAGTCCTCTTAAAAGGATTTCC
This sequence comes from Echeveria elegans, assembly GCA_035048345.1. Taxonomy (NCBI): domain Eukaryota; kingdom Viridiplantae; phylum Streptophyta; class Magnoliopsida; order Saxifragales; family Crassulaceae; genus Echeveria; species Echeveria elegans. The sequence continues at coordinate 5,660 of JAWWMW010001523.1, forward strand.
TTCCAAGATTTTTATATTCCATCACCTTCCTCTCATGGTATTTGGTAATATTTACAAAAACAATTCAATATGGTTGCTGCCTGATCAGCAACTGACTTGCGCATTTGCAATTTGCGCGCTTCTCACTTAGCATCTGCAAAAACTCACATAGTGGGGATATGACTATTTAAATCGATTGAATGGAGTGAGCTACTTGAATTGCACACTGTGCTGTCCTGAATATATATATATAGTTTCTATGGTATCGGAATTTGTACAAAAATAGTGGATATGACTATTTAAATCGGCAATGTGTATTGGAACTCTAAAATAGGTTTTGCTTTGCGTACCTTGAACTGTCTCTGAAGGTCTTTAATGTGGTCCACTGCGAGATCTAACATGTCTGATGTGTTTGTTTGCTACAAGGAGATCACAGTAAAAAAAAAATCTCATTTTGTACCCTCTCATATTAGAGACTTCCACAGTCAGCAAGATCAAGAATATATGATTAATTACCTTGTCCATGTTTGGGACTACTTCTTGTAATTTTCTCATCCTTTCGCTAATCCTAGTTCTTCTCACCTAATGAGAATACAGTGGTAATCCATCAAATGCAACTGGTTATGTCAAAATACCTAGAAATGTAGACGCATAGTCGAAGTGTACATGACATACCCTCTCTGCAATACTCCTTGGATGGGTAGCGCAGCCTCTCTTTGCTCGAATTTTGCACGGAACAGAATCTGGGAATTGCATTAACTTTTCCATTGTTGACAACTCTGTGGAGGTTTTCGGAAGGCTCAAGTGATGCGAAAGAGCACGCGGACGCGATCCCTGATCAAACTGCAAAATCAGTAGGAAGTATTATGAAGTTATATAGCACATGTCATCACGAGTTTGTCGTTTGCCTCACATTCTGGTACCTGAGAATTAGGCACCATCTTCCCATTATTCTCCAAAAACTGCACAGAATCATCCCAAGAATCCACAGGATAAGCAGACCTGAAGAACGGAACATCACCGGAGCCAAGTTTAACGTGACTACTAGAAGTTGGACTATGACCATCCATACCCTCGTCTCCAACTTCAGAAATCCTCGACAACAGCCCCAAAGAACACGACTGCATTCTAGAAGGAAATCGGCCATGCCGGTCATGGTCAGTCAATCCACTGGGTGACGTACTAACTTCTCCGGCTGCCTTAGGCCCCGGTCGGAAATTTCCCATCCCACTCACGGGTGCATAACCTGCTGAAGAAAATCACATCATTCACAGTTTCAAAAAATTCATATGAGGAATCTACCACGAGTTAAAAAAAAACAAAAGCACATAATAATCAAAACCGAATGTCCATATATTCGTTCTTTTTTAAAATAGAAGAGTAGTACTACAATACAGCCATGAAAAAGCATCAATAATTGAACAAGAGCAACAACTTTAAGAGGCAAAAGTAGGAAAACGATGACGATATTAAAAAAAAAAAGGGCCAAGTAGAGACCCAAATCATGAAAGGCATTAAAAATACAGTTACAAGCTGGAAGAGGAAAAAAAACATCAACAGTAACTCCCTTCCACAAAAAGCAAAATGCATCTATTTTTAGCCCGCAGATAAACAGTTCAGTTCCAACTGATACTAATGCAGTCCGGAAATGATAAACTTATACAATATGAATACCGTTGTTAAAGGCAGAGAAGAATCCAGCAGGAGAGCTGCTCTGCCTAGCCAAACCAGAACCAGAACCAGAGGATGTAATAGGATTTCTGGGGTACTGGGGAGGCAATTCGTTGGTGTGGTGCGTATGCGCGGATGCTATAACAGTTGTATGCTGTTGGGTAGGAAAAGCAGAGGAAGAATTAGTAGAAGTGATAGGAGGTTGTAGAAGAAGCAAAGAAGGTTTGTCTTCGAAGTCAGGGAAATTGAGATGGTCGTCATCATCCGTGAATAATCTACTACACATAATCCTACTTTCATCAGATTCCAGATTAGTAGAGAACAAGGAGCTCGGCGCGGAACGGAAACGGAGCAGTCCGCCTCCCGTTTGATTGTTATTCATCTGAGTAGTATTGTTGTTGTTGTTGCTGCTGTTTGTAGATTGGTACTGCTCCTGTCTTGCCAAATCCATATGGGTTTGATGGTTACTAAAAAGAGGAAAGGATGGACTGAACAAGTTGGGTATGTATATGTCTAGGGAAAGGGATGGGTCGGAGCCGGACGACAAGCAGCAGGAGCTGTGTTGTTTGGGGATGAGGCCGGAAAGAGAGAGACAGAGATTTTTTTAATGTGATGCAAATGCAATGAAAAGGAGTGGAGTTACGGCTGTCTACGTTTACCTGTTTCTGCTTAGCATGGCAACGAAGAGGATATCGACACGACTCCGTTAAATATCTTCGATGAAACGTTGTCGTTTTGGACTGCTTATCTCTTCAATCATTATGCCTCACGCCGTGACTTCACTGCGTTTTTCTTTATTTCTATTGTATTTTTTGTTATTTCTTTTTTTTTTTAAACAGAGGATCATCTCAACCATTGCAAATGATGCAACATGTTACTCTCGTCCGATGTTCCCATTTAAGACTTTGCTTGACTTTGAAGAAAATAAAACAATGTGAAATGAAAGTCGTAAAGGGAGTAATAAATAGAGGGGAGTGAAAGTTTTAACGTGAGAGTAAAAAAAATATTTTGCAATGTCAAAAAAGAAAATGGAAAGATCCGAGGAGTAAAAAAATTGAACACAAACACTAATACTAATAAACAAATATTTTCAAAAAATTATGTTTAAAATATTAAAATTAATTTAATAATAATAGTATTGTTATTATAATAGTATTAAAAGAGATACAAATTTTAAGAAATAGTGAAACAGTGATGAAAAAAGATAAAAGAATAAAGCGAGCAAGAAATTATATTATGATATAATTCATTCGTTCCGTAATATTCTTTACATATGGGCAATGATACAAATATTAAGAAAGTATGGAAAAAATGAATGAATTATGTAATGATTAAAGAAAGAGACTGTTTGTGTGAGAAAAATAAATGATTTGATTGATAATTAATAAAAAATTATTATAAAATATAAAATAATGATGTAAGAAAGAGAATTCATGTGATAGTAAAAGTGAAAGAGTACTATTTTATTTTAGAAAGTGAAATATATATTTTGAAAGTTCAAAATAAATATCATGATGAAATATTATGGTACGAAGAGAGTATACTGTATGGTAAAATTATCCGAAAGGAAATAGAAAGAAGATCCGTAAGAGACGAAGAATAAAATGAAACCGAATAAGTTGTAATAATAAAATAAAATAAAGAGTGGAGCTACGCCCGGCGTGTTAGAGCGTGAGGGGAAGGAGGAACGAGGAAGTGTACGAGTTACGAGATGAGGATTGAAAGGCGACTTGAAAAAACACAAACCACCCGTGAGCATCAGATTCACCCGCGGAGCCGAGTCTCTTTTTTTTTTTATCAAGTGGGCCCCCCCTACAAACACAACACATCTTTTTTTATCTCTCCTCTCTCTCTCTCTTCTACTGTCGCAATCAGCTTTCTACCCAACCCGTTGTCTCATCAAGATCCGATCCCACACTAACGTGACCGCCGCCATTTATTTATTTACGGAGTATCTTTATTACTTGTTCCTTTTTTTTTGGTATTATTGTTTCCCTACTTTAATTTTTCATGTTTCTTTTAACAGTAATTATCTCTCATGTCAGAATATAATTATTTTATTTAAGAAAATGATGCGATATTTATTTTATTTTAAAATCTACTAACACTCCCTTAGATTTTGTGTTTTCCTGTTTTGCGCTTTGGTATGTGTTGCTTTTGCGAGACAGCCACAGGTTGGGGGGGTAAATGAGGAAAGAAGGACCCTGGGGACAGGCGTTCCAAAGAGGAAAGCTTTCCGTCATTTCATCATTACTTAGTATAAACTAATAATAGTATCGCATTGTTACATGATGAAGATGAACGACACACCACATGCGGTGGAATATTCGATCTACTAGTATATGCCAAGGCCTAAGCCCTAACCTAGGCCTTCTTACTGTTTGTATATCTCAGTTTGCCTTGGCTCCGTATCTCCTTGCGCGCGATTCAAACATTGGTACGAGTTCTCTTGGTAAAACAACAACAACAACGAAAACTACGTACTAGGAATAGTACAGATCACTTTCCAACCTCCAAACTTTGGGCTTTGTTCAACTACTAAGACCAGGTGTTGAAACTCATCTCCAAAACTATTTGAAAAAGGTTTCAAAACTCTCCAACAAAACTGAGTACAGAGGTACAAACAGCATCTGCGGATTGGTACTCGAAGTATGGTTTGTGTGTGTAGCAAATAAACAACAAGGTAATATAAGTTTTGAAACAATATCAGAAAGAAAGAAAGAAAAAACATCTGCTGCTCTACTCCGCAATTGTAGCTGCATTCTCCACATCAATATCTCCCATTCCATTGTCTTCTTCCTCTTCACTATCTTCATCACCGCTAATCTCCTCATTAGCTTGACGAAGCTTAGCCATGTGATCAGCCAAAAGCTTGTCATCACGTTCACTCACCTAGCACATGTTAAATATCATATTAGATGAGATGCACAGTATCCAATTTCACGTCAAGGGGAGCAGAAGAAATATTCAGGTCGTCCTCATATGGCGAATAAAGGAATAGTGCTACACGTGACGGATATAAAATAAAACTCACAGCTCTAGGTGCTTCCTTGACAACAAGTTTGCCCTTGTGCTTTTCAATTTCGTCCGTGCAGGCAGTGATTGCATTGCCAAGGACTGATATCCCTTGTTCCTGGTAAAGACAGAAAAAAGAAGTCAGTTGGCAGTCCTACATCGATCCATACAAGTTTGTACGTGAAAATATTTAAATCAACAATAGAAACAAGGTTGTGAAGATAAAATATCGCTCGACAGATACTAATATGAACAGCTTATAGATGGATTGATTATGGGCTACTTTAATTGCAAACTGCTAATTACAAGTTCATTCTATATAACGCAAAACAAAAGTCCAACATATATGCTTGGCACTATACCAATGAAAGTATAAAGCTGCATCGACAGCTATGTAAGGGTAAATTGTGTAACTTTCACATTTCTCAGTGATCCGTCATAGTTCAGAAAACCAATTGTAGTATTGTACCTTGTCAAGAGTTTGAGTGGTAAGGACATATAATGGAGGAGCCACCAGCTTGATCTTCACTGGACAATCCACATTCCCAGTAGCTTCAGCCTTCCTCATTGCTTCCTGTAAACACCATGGGTTATCTAATCATGTCAACGACAACACGTATACTGTAGAAGCATGGTATCAATTATTTGGATAGCAAGACAAAATTTACAAACATTCATACTTTAATGTGAAGAACACCATCAAACTGGAAACACTTCATTTCTATGTCGGCCCTGATTTTAAGAGGCTGCGGGGTCATTCTCCTCCTGATATTTTTGATCAAAGCATCTTTCACTTCTTCAGTCAAAGCAGGGACTACCTTTGTTACCTAGAGTGATTACGCTTTAGCAAAAAATATAGATGAAATTAAAGCAATACCAACCCAAAAGTTCCAAATTTTGGACATGTAGCCAAAGGCAAACCTACATTGCGACCGTAAACATTAGAAGTACTATTGCCTAAAAGTATAATAGTCGTAAGAATGTGAATGATCTGACCGAGGCTTAAACTCACGAACTAAAAACATACCTCTTGTCCATCTAATCCAATCTCTTTAACCTCACGAGTCAGAGAATCAAGGATAGTATCCGGATCCGCAACAATCAACTTGAATGCCTACCAAAAACAATCATGATCGCTTCAACGACCAATACAATGAAACAAAGAAAGGAAAAGAAACAAAAATTAAAGTAAACATGCATAAAACCTTACCTCAAAAGCATGACCGTACTTCCGATACAGAGGCCATCCGATATTGATATACAGCTCCTAATAATAAGAAAAGCCTAATTTCAGTACAGGTATATTTGACACATGATATGAGATGATAGAAAAAAAATTCAACAGAAAGGGGGATAGCAGATTAACAATGACAATTCAGAGCCACCAAACAAATATCTGACACAGCACGAAGATATATAGGAAACTTCAAAGCAGTCAACTAAACAAGAGAATGGAAGTAATGGAAACCAAGAGATATGCTTGCTACATATCACCGAGGACAAAGCCACCATTCCTCTCTTAGTTTGGGTTAATAATTCATATCAGATATTCGGTTCAAAATGCAATTTAAGTCATGTCTCTAATTCTGTTTATTTTTTAAGTAAAAGACTTCTGTTAACTACATTTTCTTATATATAAAGACCCTTTGAAGTGAATTTAAGTATAGAGTGTGTTATCGGGACCTCTAATTTTCACTCAACGACTGTTACCATCGAAATTTTAAACCAAAATTTGCTATCATCAAAACAAGCATCAACCATAGATTCCGCAATTCAGTTCAGTTCAAAAGAAAAGATAAAACTAGTTGAGTGAAGGGAAAAACAAAACCATGATACCTCCAAATCAATCTGCAAGGTCTCGGCGACATGTCGCATAATGGAATGAACAAGCTTGCTCTTATTATACCTCTCTTCACAAGCCTGAATATCTTCTTCAGAAACTCTCCTCTTACTCAGATCTATATAACCCTTATCCTTATCAACCCTAAGCACCATAACAGGCTCGATCCTTCCGACCTTAATCAAACTGGAAACACTACGAATACGACGACGTGAGAGCTCTGAAAAGAGAATCATGCCTTCGATGTTGTTGTACTCTAGTAAGGAAACGTATGCTCCCATGTCGGCGATGTTGTTGACTTGAATCATCACTGCCATGTCCACCTCTGGGTACCGTGATTCGTACATGCGGCATTCGAGATTAGGCGAGTTCGTCGCCATTGAATTCGGTTCGTTTGTCGTCGGATGGAGTTGAAACGGAGAAGGCAGAAGACAGAAACGATGATGTTTGTTTTAGGGTTTCTGGAATGAGCCGGAACTATGCAACCTGATAGCGTCAGGGTGTCTATCTGTAATGTCTATTTTGCCCCTCTGGGCCAAAAGCTTAACCGATCAGACGCAAGGGGCATGCATGGATGGTGCATTTTTTATTTTTTTTGCAAATTTGAAGGCACTTATATAAGAAAAATTGCATTTAAATGTTGGAATGTTTATAAACTTTTTGCACTAAATCATTCGTAAGTTTTTCTATTCTTCCAGAAAATTGTTCATAAATTTACTTCCGCTTTCATAGAATCACTTCCGTCCGTTAGCTAATTATATAAAAATTAGCTGCGCTCCCGTCGTCCCGACCAAATTTTTTTTTGTATCTCTATTTGATTCATCTAAAAATACTAAATATTTCTCGCTTAATTTTAATTTTTAATGTTAATTTTTAATTTTAATTTTTTAATATTTTCAATTTTCAATTTTTATTTAATGGGCCGGACCGGGCTTGTTATCTTTAATTTTAATGACATATTTGTGATTAATGGTGGAGAGAGGAGTAAAATTGAATTTATGTTTGATTATAAATTATTTTCCTAATCTTTTATAAATATAGATATATATTTTTTCAGAATTCAAAAAATGTTCAAAATTTGATTCTTTTTTAAAAGTCACGAGTTTGTAAAAAACGTAATGATACGGGTGCTTAACACAATTTCCCTTCTGTTCTATCAGTTCAAAAAAAATTGGTAGTTTTACGGAAGTTTAATTATTTTTAGCCACACAGTATTTTTTTTTTTAACTTTTAGTCATCAGATTTCAATTTCTTTTACTTTTTACCAACTCATAAACACAAATCGTTTTGGTTTCAGTACACATAGTGGTGGAACTAAAAATATGTATGTATATAATATGGATTTTTTTGGTTAATAATGTATAATTTTTCTTCAAAAACTGACATTATCATATGAATTTTCTGTTATTATCATATATGTCGACTGGTGTGTATTTTGTAAACTTAAAAAGAGGTATGTATTTTGTATGATCAAGTGACCTACGTAAGTGTTGTATACAATTTGTACACAATCAGCAAACAATACTTTTGCTCTTCCGGAGTCGCAATTACTTCAATTTCTTTATGAGTAAGCGAACGTGTGTCAAGATACTTTAGCAGGCAACACGATTTAAGCTTAATAAGCTCTTTGTTTGCATGTGGGCAAATATTAACGGGGGATATTGTATTACATCTATAATCAATGAAAGAGTTGGAAGCCCGAAAAGCGTGTGCTCTTAGCCTCAATATAACTGATCTCAACCTAAGATTGCATGCCTTAAGCTTCTGATACTATCAACTTCGTTGAAGACATTATGGCTATTGTTGAATTTGAGAGTGACATAAATCATCCGATTGATTTTCGAATTATACAAGCTTTCCTTAAGCTATTTTTACAACATTATTTGTCTATTAATCACACAACACTTAAATCATACATTCTATTATTCTAATGCTTCTATTTTATTAGGACACTTGTACAAACACTTGTACTTCATTTGGCATGTCTCCAAAAGAGAGGTTGATTCCATTTAGGGCATATGCACCGGTGAAGTGCTAGAGAAGGTGCTAAAGGAGGTGCAAATTTAAAAAAAAAATAGATTATGTGAGATAAAAATAGGTAAGAGAATGTGTGAAAAGTAAATAGATTGGAGAGAGAATGTGTTAAAGTGGGTACATTTTTGCATTAAAGCACAAAATAAGAGATGAAGCGCTAGAGAAGGTGCTAGATGAGGAGGTGTTAGAGAATTTCATCTCTCATTTTGTGCTTGGTTTTGGGGGAAATGAGAGAAAGTGCTATGGTGCATATGCCCAATTTTGGGAGATTTTTGTGCTTGATTTTGGAAGATTTGGAGGAGGTGCTCATGAAGAAGGTGTTAAAGAAGGTGCTCTGGTGCTGATGCCCTTATCCATTGTCAAAGCTCTCAGTGGCTTCTTCATTATTTGATATAGTCTCTCTGACATACATCTTATGCTCTGATATATATTATACTAGCATTTCGCCTGTCGTCCCGACGGAAATACAGGGACATACGCTATTCTCCCCCCCAATTCAATCAATTTCTCGTGATTTCGCCGCCCAAACTCTCCATCTTTCCTTCTTTTCAATTCTCATCCTCATTTCTGTCGTATCCATCTATACACTTGAATAAAAAACTAAATAAATTATCATAATATTTTTAATAAATAGTAAAATTGATAATTTATATTTAATTATTCGTCATTTTCTTTATTTGTTTGTACTCAGTTGTGTACTGCTCATGAAAACTTGTCATAATTTGTCGTATTTCTTCTGCGAATCATAATGCATAGACGTCCGTGTTGTGCCACTATGCAATACGTGGACAAAAAAGCTTTTGGTTAATCTCAGATTATTCTAAGTCGTTTCGTGTTGGCACATGCTTGCTCTTCTGTGAAAGTGTTATATGTCAAAGGGATCATCATTATACTTAACACATTTGCTTCAAACTTCTTTTGAGCCATTGTTTCTCCATCTTCTCTGTCTTTGGAGTGTTGTCATTTTGAATGTGACAAAGATCGCCATTCCATCTTGTGCATTGATATGTTGTTGCCACCATGTTACGTTATTGAATATTGTGAGCCATTGGTAAAATATTTTGTAGTGCCTTTCTTCTTGTCATGATGCACTTGGCCAAATACTACAGGAGTTGGCTTTTATGGAAAAGAACTTCCAACAGTGTATATATTTGCTAGGTATCATAGCAAGAGATACGCTTCTTTTAATAGTGGTAATGAACGGAAATACCGGGTGGCAGGCAGTACAAGAAGGGGTCCTTGGTCTAGGCAATATCAGTGGATGTATAGCTTCAGAAACTGTGCAGTTGGTAGACTAGAAAAGTGTCTAACAATTGTTCATGTAGATTTCGAAGCATCATTGCAATCATCCCATTAGATCACAACCCACGTTTCATCCTCCAGATTATGCATCATTAACGATATAACACGTTATTTCACATGGCTATTTTACCAAACCGCACTAAAGATGCTTTCCAATGCTAATAGGTAAATTGGTCTTCTAAATTATATTATTATATTAGTTAGCTAAAATTTAGATGATGAAATATGAGTTTTACTCCAATGATACCATCCATGTATACTAAATTATGTATATTTTTATTTGCAAAAAATCAATGACTAGAATTCATGTCTTCATCTTTACAATTTGCACTCTCCATCTTCGCATTGTAGAGATGTACACCCTAAATGCATCTGTCGCATACACACACCATCATTGATATCAGGCATGGATATATCAACTGGGTACTCTTTCTTCTCAAGCGACAATCTAGGAGTCATCATCTGCTGCTCAATTCCTGGTCAATATCATCACCTGTGCAAGACATCAATACTTTCATATGTTGCTGCAACCATTAAAGGAATTCTTTGCTGAAGGACAAGTTTCTTTGAACCTGGTATTCAAATGTTCCACACACCAACCTTTGGAAACATATCAAAACCATTGTACCAGTGCTTTTGCTATCCCACAACACTAATATACAAAACCAGAGAACCAATAGAATGAACAACAAGGAAATCGGAATTGCACATGTGCTTTTGCTGCCCTAAAGGATGAAGTTCAACACATGCGAACAGAAAAGATAAAGGAGTAACATTCTCGTCAGTAACATTCCTCGAGAAGCAGGGGATATGAAGCCAAAGGCCGCAAATACAATGGTGACAACTGCCATCCCTGTAAATCTGTAATTTGAGCCTGTCCTCAAGAATGTAACCTATTCATTTGGAAACGATACGGAGAGTTATCGATTTGATCACCCATAAGAAGATGAAGATCCCCAAGGTTACCAGCACTCTTCTTAACTCCACCTGCAGGTTTACAGTACGGAATACTATAGTAACTAAAGATTTGCTTCACACCAATCAATTAAACAACTCAGTTTCAATGGGTTCTAATTAATATTAATCCTCGACAGATAAAACGTTTCACACCAACAGCAAACAAAGCAACCAAAACCAGTGCACACCGCCACATTATTGGCGGCAACAAAGATGCCATATGCCAGCCCAAAACTATCCCCAAAACAGATTCTCTTCGACTGTAACTACACCCTCGATACTAAATCACCTGACTCTCCAGCTGCTAATCGGAACCCTCCATTTTCAGTCAACACAATTAACTGTAAAAAAACTAAAAAGCATTCGTCAACAGCCACAACTCACAACTCATAATTAACTTCTATCAAAACCAGCACATATCCACTAATCAAAGTCTTCAATACACACATACAGATCAGATCTCAATCCCAGTAAACGAATCATTTCCACTTACCATGAAAAATCGCCTCTTTCAACCGCTTCATACTCCACCAGAACTCGAACAAAACAGACTCAGTCAGGGGCGGAGCCAATAATTTCCTGGCGAGGGGCGGAAATAGAAGAGGGTAAATATTACAATGATTGGGTACTGCAAATATATGATTCAGTTCCAAAAAAATCAAGAAAACGAGGGGAAATGTCATATAAAAGTTAGTATACTCTGTTCAAAAATATTACAATGATTGGGTAAATAGTACAATGGTTCTGATAGGAATACAAATATTACGTTTTTATTGGTCCATTATTGTAGTCCTATGTATACTGGAATATATGACACAATATAAAATATATTTAATTTTTTTATTTAAAATCTAAAATCCTGCAATTAACTTGCCCCCT
>JAWWMW010001523.1:49526-60602 GCA_035048345.1 Echeveria elegans
TGAAGTGGTAAAATGTCTTGAGGACGTTGGGTAGATAAAGACGATTCAAGCAGCAAAACCATTATGTGAGAAGCTGGCCAGGGAGGTTATTGCAAATATCAATAAAGGATTTAGAGACATCCTAGAGGAGTCCTATGGAAATGTATCCATGAGAGGGAAGAAGATTACATTCTCTCCTGAATTGATCAATGAACACCTGGGTATTATCAACACTGACACTCTCCCTCGCACACAGACTGGAATCAAGTTGCGAGCACATTGACAAATGGAAGTGTATCTTTGTGGAAATGACACATAATTGAGTCTAAGTACCTGATGACCCTATATGCTCTACTTCATGGGTTATGTATCTGAAACTGGATTTCTATCGCTCACCGTTTGAATATCAGCAAACCACTCGGTGCATTAATATATCACGTGGGTCAAGATATGCACGTGAATCTTGGACAGTTGATTTTTTTGATCAGTTCGCTAGTCACGCCCCGAGCAGGCTTTCTCATCATCCAATAGGTTATCCATCCACAATATTTGAGAAGGTGCTGCAGCAAGCTCCAGACATTGTTGATGATTGGTCACAATGGCAGCCCGTAAGCCCTAGATTGCAGAGTGGAGCTCTTCACATATGATCATTTTACTGATGTAACCATCCCTGAGTCAGTTAAGGAAGCTCTTATTCGACAAGCTAAGTCAGACAAAGTTGAACCTATTACTGTCAAAAATGAACATGATGTGAAGGCAATGGCTCTGAAACGATTCATGAAACAATTTTTCATGCTAAATCATGCGCCTCAACTATAATCATGTATGTCCCGTTCACTTTTTATGACAAAAAAGGGGAGGTTGGGTTCAAGTATTGTTGGATTCAAATACTAGGTTGTGATGGCATGTCTTGATTTTTTTATGGATTTCTATGGTTTTCTAATTGCTAGCCTATGTCGTTAGCCTATTATATATATTTGTCAAAAAAAATTCAAGGGGGATATTGTGAGCTCCATTGATCCTAGTGCTTATGTGTGACATTATTTTTGGCCAAGACGATCATGTATGCTTGACGTAGGTGGATGAATCAATCCAGGCTCATCATTGAGTCATATCATGCCTGAGACAGCAGGCTGAGTCAAGAAATGCTTCTCCTCGACATGCTCTACGTCATCAGCCAGCCTGGGTACGAATCTTTATCTTTAGCAATCAGATAAAGATCCTAATATGAAGATATGAAGCGCAACAAGAATATATGGAGCGCATCAAGAATTCGGATTTAAATCAATCATGGATATTGCATAATCGTTATCAATAGGCAATCACAGATGCTTATCAAAGATGGGATTCAAACTTGCCTTATCTGTTTCAATCAATCATGATTTTGGAAGGTGAATCAACAGCTTACCGTCTAAGTTATCTCGCCAATATAAATAAACACTGATTTCCATCGTTAAGGGGGTCAAAATTATAGAAGCAAACACATATTATCGACGACAATCCGATCCATAATCTCGGCCGTTCTATCCTTCACAACAAGGTGATACTCAGAAGAACGACTACAAGTTTATCAAGCCACATTCAGACTGATCTTTATTGACAGAGACAAAGTACACAGAACCATGATAATTCAGACTGAGTCTGAATTGGTGGATATTAAGACGGGGTCTTGAATCTGAGAACTGAGGTTGTCTCAGATCCTCTTCACTAGAAAGTTCTTAGCTCGAACATTACTCTTTGTAACTGTTGTGTAAGACTTTTACTATTAGTGAATAGTTTCCACCGGATTTGAGGAAATACCCCCACATTAAGCCTTAAGGAACCGAACTGCGTAATCAATATATGTGTCAATTTACTTTTTGTTGAATTAACACACTGTGTCAAGCTGCGTTGATACAGGAGTAACGCATTTAAATCCTAAACTAACTTGATCAAGCAATTTCATAAACTTTTCAATAACCATTTGCACATCAAAACGATTGATGGGAGCAACTATATTTCTTTTAATGTTTAGGACAACTGTTGGAGTTGCACTAGCATTGCAATAACTCGCTCAGACTCTTGTAAACGTTGAAAGTCACTACAGGGCCAACATTGATCTTACTAAGATCAACAGCCGCTTTTTGGTGCACAAAACTGACATGCGGACGACTCTTTAGAAACTTAGCACCAATCTCGCAAGCCATTCAGTGGTTATGCGCTTCAACAAATAAAGAAATAAAAAGAGTTTATTACCAAAAAAAACATCCGTGAAATACTAATTTTTCGATTCGCCACCCGTAAAAATCGATATTACCCTGACCCACCCATAAAAATATTTTTTTTAACTAAAAGCCACCCTTTTGCCTTTCATAAACTTTAAAAAATAAAAACAATATCAAAAAAACTTTTAAAAAATTCAAACTTCATAAAACAAATATACAAAATCCAACCATTTAGTGACATTTTTTATTACAAATTATACCATATGAATACTTTTGTATAAATTTAATTTGATATTTCAAAAGATTACAATAATGTAGCAAAAAAATTTATAAAAAATTTTCAATAGTTTACCATTAGTTTTTTTGTATGTGTCTGAATTTTAACAAAATTTTTAATTTTTTTGTTATTTTTAAGTATAATTGTTTCACAAAGCTTGAATTTCACATAATATTTCAGATTAATATTTTATAAAAATAGCAAAATAATAATAAAAAATTTTGTAAAAATTCAGTGACGTTCAAAACAATAACAACAAACAATTAAATATCTTTGATAAAATTGTATGCTACATTTTAGTAAATATTTGAAATATCAAATTAACTTTATACAAAAAAAATCTTAAGGCATAATTTATTTATCAAAAGTGATACAAAATGGTTGGATTTTTTTATTTATTTTATGAAATTTCAAATTTTTTAAAGTTTTTTTATAATTCTTTTGATTTTTTAAAGTTAATTAAAGTCAAACGGGCGACTTTTATTTAAAAATATATTTTTATGGGTGAGTCTGGATAATATCGATTTTTACGGGTGGCGAATCGAAAAATCCGTATTTTACTGCTTCCTTATGATAGATCCATCAGAAGATCTCTTGTCTGACCGACGCGTGATATCAAAGAGACACTCATGGATGTAGCTCCAAGGATGGACGTCATGGCAATTAGCAGGGCCAAGTTTCGTAGTTTGCCCTTTCCTTCCTTACTAAAGGAGGAAAGTCGCGTGCAAATTTTAAACCCCAACCAATGGTGATATCCTGGGTCTCAGGGCCTCAACCGTTGGGCTAATAGAAAATACATGCTAAAGTAAACAAGAGCAAATCGGGGTGTGAGTAATTTTACATTACTTTCTTCGAGGGTTGAAACAACATGTCACGGACAATACAACATGCACTTATGTTTTTGGTTTCTCGGCATCTACTCATCCATGAATATATTTACTAGGTCTGCTTATCTCCTGCTCACTACTTGTTTGTAGAATTCTAAGCGCCATATTGGCCAACTCTGCCAAAATTCATATTACAAGGCATTTTGCATTCCTCAACATGTAGCAAACAACTGTAAGGCAAGGATACAATCCAAATATCATCCTTGACGATGGCAGAATTCACTTGTCCTTCTTATCAGATTCATCAAGTGCAGCCAATCTTTCAACTAGGGGAGGGTGGGAGAAGTGATACGCTGAGTACCATGGATCAGTGTTCATAGCAGATAAATTCTCTTCCTGGTAGGATCAAATAGATGTGTAAACAAGAAGATATTTCCAATTAGAATGCACGTCCAGTGCCATCAGTGACACCAAACACAGTTTTTACCTGAAGTTTAACAAGCCCACCCCGTAGTGCATCCGCATAACCAAGTTTCTTGGCAAATGCATCAGCCTAAAGAAAAAGAAAAAGAAAAAGAGTGAAGTCAGAAACTCTGAGGATGATTATGTGTCAGAACTCTGAAGAAACACTTTGCACCAAAATTTGTGTTGTGGCGCACCTGGAATTCAAAGGACCGGCTCACAAGATTGAGCCCAAAGTTGACAAGATGCTGAACCGGAATGACTGTATGCTGGGGAAAAAACAATGTGTGTCAATGCTTCAGAAGAACTTTATACAAGTTCTACAGATAATTCTGAACAGATGGTCTTCAGAGTAATCAAAAATAACAAGGAGCGGTTCAACTTAAACAATACCAACATTAACACAAATGCTTTTTGCATAGAATGTCAGATTATTATATGTTACCTCACAGTTAAGAGTCACAAAACTGTACTAAACCAATCGTCCATGATTCCTGAGACATTCAGCATATTTATACTAGTTTATTTATATTATGTCCTTCTGTAATATGGGGAAATCAAAAGCCCCCCCTACTTATGCATTGCTGATGATAACTGATGTGACTATTAAACTAGTCAAGCAGCGTTCATACCTTTTTCTCGCATCAAAGGCTCTGCTTTAGAATACTACCGGTCCTCTGTTCTAAATATTAAAATTTAATGAAGTCTAATTTGAAAACCCAATGAATGAGGCTTCCGAATTCTGATAGCTAAATGAGGACCTAAAATGTTTTACGAGGACCAATCAATGAAATTAATCATTTTTATTTTTTATAATGTTACTTATCCGTTATCCCATAAGTATCGCATGCCACGGCTTCTATTCAATATTCTCTTTCATTTAGTTGGTGATGTATTGCATATTCAACAAGGTTAAACTGTTTCCATAGAGGTAAAAGGAAATAAATATTCAATTTAAGAGGGAGCAAATAAGTTAGTCAAAACTAAAAATACAATGGATGGAAAAAGGCATTAGTTATCAACTGAATGACAAGGATAGATAGTAAAAAAATTCAATATCTGGTGAGCCTAATGAGTAAAATAGGAATATAAATGAATAAAAAGTTACCTGAAAGAGAATTAATCCAATGAGTACTGGCTGAGTGTCAAATCCAAAACTTTGAAACAATTCAGTGGAGTTACGTACAAGAGTATACCCGCCGAATTGCAAAAACATGAGAATCTGGAACAAGAGAGAAGAGAAATGATAATAAAGAACCAGCACAACTTCGAAAATCTTTCAATACTGCAATTCAGATAACACGGAGAATACTAGGCAAAAACAAAGAACATACATCCATTTAGTAATGTAACTTCATTGAAACAAAAATATTTCAATTAGTGACAACACTGAAAAACCATTGACATCAGTTTCACGCTTCGTCGCTCAACCCAAGGGCATAACGAAGCAAAGGATAAAAATAGGCATGTGGGTCTTTCATCGCAAATGACTTGAACAACATTACAACAATCATAATTTTCATTTTTACACAAGTGAAACAGCCACCTAATTCGCGTGGCTCCTGGAAGGTAGGGAAACATCAAAAATGTTAATTTCTTTTTAGGTAGGTAACTTCACTTATCAGGAAACAATTGGATAGCAAGTAGTCCAGTACCAGTCCCATGGTATATGAATTCAGTCGTTAATGTTTCTCATCAGTTACAACTTATAGTCAACCAGTAACCCTCCAACCATAAATGAAAGTTACCCATTACATAGAAGTAAGCACCATAGATGGCAGTTAAAGGTTACTTATTTCAAAGGGTACCAAAATTTCCAAATTTATAAAAAAATTGCTAAAATTTTCATTTGAAGTGACAAACCTGCACGGCAATAAAAGAGTACATTGTGTGGTTGAGTTTCCAGTGTCCAAGTTCATGGGCAATAACAGCAACAACCTCTTCCTCATCATTGCACTGCATAACAAAAACCAGGCTCAACAAAAGACGATTACTTAAAGTGCAGGCACAGAAAAGCAAAACAAAGACAAAGTGAAACATTGAATGTATAAAAGTATCATCACTCAAATCAGCAATTAATGGAAGAGGGGTTATACACCTGTTGGATCAATGTATCATACAGCACAATACGCTTATTGTTGAAGAATCCATACATGTAAGCCTGCATATGAGACAGATGTTTCAGTAGGAACTAATCATTTAATAAGGACATAGTCAGTAGTTTCATCTACTAAATTATATACTATTATGGTCCTATGGATATTATGCAACTTATACATGAATGTACACCACACTGTAAAGCGTAATAATACAATTGAATGAATCAAATTAGTAATTTCAATCATCAAACGAGAAACTTTGCTTGAGAGCATCACCCTATCAATATTAATCCGATGTAAAAATAAGTCGTCATGAACGTGGCAAGTTGAATGCATACTGATTGATAAAAAGCTATTATGGTCCTATGGATTAATATTGACTGCATACTGATTGATAGTTGTAGTAGAAAATTTTAGACAGTTGAGTTAGCGAAATTGTAATGGTGGCATCATGAACGTGCATCTATTTATATCAATTATATGTCAATAAGTCTAACCTCACTTTCATCATGAAAATTCAATATTCATCAAAGTCATAAAGTAAAAGTAGTTAGGTTTAAAATACTAGCAACATGTTTAAGAGGAAATTTTTTGAACTGCTATAAACAAATAAAAAAAATAAGATAAGACATTCATGTTTTACATAAATGATAAAAAATAATGAAGGTTTATGTATACAAAAGTAAGAGAGACGAGGCCACTTTGAACACTATCATAGATCCTTCAACTACGAACAACTTCTTTGGTGATGATACAAGGAAAACCAGCCAATATTATTTTTCTCAAATTCGTGGCATCTATTTGATTTTTACAATTTTAGTTAATGTGAAATAGATGTATCTGACTACTGATATACAATCCAATATTACAGCTTGCATCATTAGAATTTTCACAGGGGAAAACAATATATGACACACAATTACCAGTGGTCATGACTTCAAGGATTGTACATCATTTCAGAGAAAAAAACTCGAATTACGATATCCATTCAGAACCTTAAATTATGTCACTTATATGCTAGCCGTCAGTGCCTAATTAGGGCATACACAATGATCACTAACAACAAACCAATATATACAGATTAAGTCAGCTTTGTTTTACAGATGAATTGTACTCATCAATGTGCTTAAAAGTTTGCTACATGAGTATCTATCTCGATAATATAAAGTGGAATTCAATGATAAGCTAGGCCGACTGCAGGGCACAAGACCAACAGAGTAACATAAATATAAAAACATACTCACATTGCTGTGACTAGACCTTGTAGACCCGTCAACGACGAACAACTTCTTCAAAGGGAATTTCAAAGAAGAAGTAAGATTTTCAATTTTAGTTCGCAGTTGTCCATCAGGAAGCTGCCACAACATCGCAGAGATGACGTTAGGCAAACAAGAAGTACAGCATTTATGTAAATTAAAGAACTGATGAGTAAGTTATCTCGCACTAACCGGGGTGAACTTGTTAAAGAGTGGAGCAATAAGAACAGGATACAGAGTCATCATCACGATGGACAACACAAACATAAATGCCCATAGGTAAATAGCCAAGTAGGGGCCTCCTTTCTGCAACCACAAAGCAAAGATCAGAATAAAGATGGTGCATGTCATCATTTCTGACCAGTAGGATGAAGGAAGCAAAAGGGGTAAAGTTTATAATAATCAACCATTATACAATCATTTCAATGAGGACGCTAGAAGTTTGCGCACTGAACTCCATACCTGTACTATTGTAATGATTGCAGCCACGATAGGAGGCCCAATTATGATAGAAAGAGCAATCCCTTTAATCATGTCCCTGAAAAACAGCCATATTGTTTGCTACAAAGACACAACAATGAACATTTCAGGATATGATGGTGTTAGCGAAATGTTCCCATTCTAGAGAAAAGAACAGCGAGAAAAAAGTGAACCACTTGGATGGCATCAGGAATAGGGAGAAGGTTGAAAATAAACCAGGGAGATAGCTGATGGTCTAACCTTATTGAAACCATGCTTAGCTTCTATGACAAAGGTCGAGTATAATGAAAACGGTAAATCTGTTATCTGCACAAAGTTGTAGTTGAATAAATCAGGGTTTGACATAAAGAAGAGAAATACTCAATGTCTGCTGCATCCAGACATGTCTGACTATAGACTTGTGTCAGACATTATATTTTCAGGATCAAATTAATATTTTTTGAAGGATACTCCAAAACTTCTTCTATGAATTTTTGCATTATATCCTGCTTCTCTTACTAATATATACATTAACTGCAAGCTGTGGAGGAGTTGGCCTCATGAAATATAAGGAAACCGGTACTTTCATTTGTTCCTCGGAAAGATACACGAGAGCAATCAAAATACATGACCAATGATGTAAATAATAAAGACAGATACAATATAAGTGCAAATGCTTTGAGCTGCAAAATGATACTTTCAACTCATTCGTTCGGGGTTTTGTTTTTAACTGGCTGGCGCTAATGAAAGATGAAACGACTCCTAGGGATGAAATGACATGGATAGAGCTAGAGCATAAATGGTGGGGAAAACTCTGACACTTTTAGGAGTTCAAATAAAAATAATAAACATTAAACAAGAGTTACCTGTGACCAAATCGTAACTGCAGCCAGGAAAGCCAGTGTGTGCCAAATTTCATTCTCCGGGTCAAGGCCAACTGAGCCAACAAATTCTCCAGATTTCTGCAGATAACCAACAATGAATCTCAGGAAGCAAAGGCAAACTACAAATAGCAATGGACGATAAACGAGAGTCAGATCCCAGACCTTCCAAACCCAAGGCAATATGCCAAACAGCAAAATTCCAGAGTCCATCACGATAGAAAAAAACTCGTGCACAAAATGGAATCGGCTGAACACACAATATTTTTCAGAAAATTTGGTCAATGAATTACACTGTGGGTTCATCGACAAAAAACGTGTAACAAACATGATACCTTTTGTCAAGACTATATGCTCTCGATTTCTTGAATTTTTCATCACTGATGACCCCCTCAAGAGTTCTGGGAAGGGTTGGCAGTTTGTACGCTGCATGTTGTCTTGTGTCCAGGTATGTCTCAAACAGATACATCAAAATCATAAAACCTACACATCCAACAATAAGTATATAAAATAGGGATATGACAAATGACCAAACAAATCTAACCAGAAGATGGAAGAATTGCAAATCAAAGCTTCATTTCGTGGATAAAGAATCAGTTTAAGCTATGAGTTGACGGAATAAAACCATAATTCCAAAATCTAGGGCAAGAAAGCGGAGATAAACAAATACAATACAGCGACGGATAAATCTATATGCGAATGATGATGATGATGATGATAGTGGTATAGTGGCTTACCGACGACGGCTTCCATGTACGGGAAGGCCATGGCGGAGGGAGTACCAGCGGCGAGTCGGCTGTGGAGAAGAGGTGTGTGAAAATAGTTAACACCGATTACGTTGTGACGGCTGCTGATGAATTAGTAGTTGATAGAAAGAAGTTCAATAAAATTTAATGAGAGTAGAATTTTGTTTTTTTTGGTTTATTACGAAAACACCGATTTTTTCAATAGTCATTATAAAATGTGATATTATCAATAGTGTTTTATCAATAGTCATTTATATAAAAATAATTATTTTAATAAACATTTATTCATTAAAAAATAATTCATAAAATATAACAAATAAACTCAAAATATTCAAAACTTTGGACAATAAATATAAAAAAGTCACCCAATTAATTTCATATTTAACAAAAAATTATGGCTTAAGAATATTTTTATATAAATTTATAATATAATTCGATATTTCAAAATTTTACTAAACTTTAGCACAAAAGTTTATCAAAAATATAAAAAAGTTGTTTAATAATTTTCAATTAATATTTTGAACGTCTCTAAGTTTTAATTTAATTTTATAATTTAATTTGTTATTTTTATTGAACAAATTATCGTTGAGTTGGTGTTTATTGAACTGATTATTTTTATAAGGGTGACTCTTGGTAAAAAAAAAATATTTTAATGGATCACTATTGGTAATATCACATTTTACGGGTAGCTATCGGAAAATTTTATATTTTACGGATGGTTTTCGGTAATTAACCTTTATTTTTATTCCTTATAAAAGTAGTTATCTAATACAATAATGCAATGCCTTGGCACAATGTGGTTTTCAGTCGAAAATAAATAGATGATATTGTTATAAATACTTTACCAATTTAATAGAACTTTTAGGAGTAGTTAGAAGTCCAATGTACTGAGATACCTTATATTATATAATACTAGCTTTGCTCCCGTCACCCCGAAGGACATTTTTTCCGTAATTTAATTCGATTTCCCACAAATTTTCCAATGTCTTTTAAACAAAATTTATTTTTTTACGTTTAATTGGTAAAAAAATTAGTTAATTTTAATGTTTAAATTTTAAATGTGAATTTTGTAAATTTTGGAATTTGTAATTTTTTGATTCCCCTCAAACTTTTCAATGTATTTTTAATAAATTTTATTTTTTAACGTTTAATTGGTAAAAAAAGTAGTTAATTTTAATGTTTAAATTTTAAATATTAATTTTGTAAATTTTGGAATTTTTAATTTTATTGAATTTGGGTTTTTAATTTTTTAAATCTTATAATTTTAAATGAATATTTTTTCTTATTTCTTTTTTTATTCCTATGCTGTCTTATTTCTATTTTATAATATGTCTATTTTATCTTATTCAAATTGATATTAACGACAAAAATGAGGAAATTAGCGATGAAATCTGGCTCATTGCTAAATGGTTGATGGTGTACAAAATTTTATCCTTTAGTGCCGATATTCTATTATATAATAAATGATAAGGAAATACAAATTACTTTACCCCTTTTATTTTAATTATTTGGTTATATATAACTAAAGGTGAATCCGTCGTTCCGACGGGACCTTGGCGTGAACATATATTTTTATGTATATTTTCGTTCGATTTTCTTAATTTTCTTCTACATTTCCCGTTATGGGTTTTTAAGTATAAGATTGAATTTTGGATTGAATGGTGGGCTGAGTCGGAATGGTGGGCTGAATGAGGTGGGCTGGCTAATGAGTTGATGGATGTGTGGTGAGTTGGAGATTTAATAATTAAAAATTAAAATTTAGCAATGAAAGTTTTCACTGTTGTTTGTGTGTTATGAATGAAGAACTATTATTAATAGTATAAATTATGCGAAAAATGCCATTTATTTAGTGTATTTGTAATGATCCCTTGAATTATATAATTTAA
>JAWWMW010001523.1:60702-74073 GCA_035048345.1 Echeveria elegans
TAGGATGAATCAAATGAATGAACATGATCTTTTTATACTTTTTATTTTAAACACTCATTTTTATTTGATCCACTCCCATATAAAAATCACGTATTTAGTTATATATATATATATATATATAAAATCTGCATTATAAATATTTTTGTTTCAATTAAATTATATTTGAAAATGTTGCTGAAATTGTGGAAATGTCTATAAAATACAACAAAATGGATGGCTAGTTTATGATTGTATTAATGAATTTGTTCATAAAATTTTGATTTTGCTGTTATTTTTCAAGAATTCGTTCATAAATTTTGAATTCCGCTCATATTTTATTCAAGAAATTCTTTAAAATGTTTGATGATCGTAATTGCAAAAAAAAGTTGCACTTGTTAAAAGCGAAATCTCTTTTTTCGAATCAAAATATTTGATTAGTTATTACACAGAATATCCACTTAATTAATCACCATTTTTCTCAATAAAATCTGTAATCATTATTCTTCATAGAAGTTGTTCAAGCACATATATAAAACCAGCATTCTCTCTTCTTTTGGGTGTTTATCCTTCATATATGTCTCTCAATATCCGAACGCGAAGGTCGACTATTTTCTTAAGAAAATATCATGAAGAGAGGGGACAGTTTAAGGACCGAGCCATTCTTGTATCTCTTCTCATTTTATATACAACCATTTAGTGTGGGTGCGGCAGAAACCAGTGTGCAGAGCACACCTGCTAAGAAATATAAATAGATATCCGTTGATATATTATCCGACTTCAGCCAGTAGAGAAACCTTATCATGGATTAGACTACCATGATTCACAAGTCAAGATTTTTAAGTCATATATGATGTACTAGCAATTTTGTCATGATATAAGGGCAAGTGCACCAGTATACTATGATTTGGGGCAGGACCTGGACCTTCACAGCACACCAATGAAGACTGAAAATTAGTCAACCCGGTCGAAGACCCGACCCTTTGCACAACTCAACCATGATTATAATAATATTATTAATATTAAAATTATATAAAATTAAGTTATTTAAAAGTATTTATAAAAATATAATAACGATTTTCTTAAAATAATTGATAAAATTAAAATATATTTGTAATTATAAAGGATGAAAATAAATTATATATATTTGATAAGTTATAACATTGATTTTCAAAATGTAATTCATTGAGTAAAAATATAAATATGTATATATAATAATAAATAAATTTATTAAATTGAATTAATAGTAAATTTTAATAATTAATTAATGATATAAATATTATTTATGAATAGTGGATGGTTCATACTGGTGCGTTTTGCATATCATGGACAGTGGAGTGGATATTCGACCGGATAAGGAAAGGTTCAACCCATTGTCTACTGGTGCGCTTGCCCTAAGAGCGGTCTCCACAGGTGGTGAGCAAAAAGTTGGGACGATGGATACAAGGTCGCACCACATGTGGTGGACGACGGAGTATTGAATTTGGAGTTAGCATCTTAGCATGCAAAATTTCTCAACCCGCCACAGCCACAGGTGGTGGATGACAGAATATTGAATTTGGAGTTAGCATCTTAATATGCACAATTTATGAACTGAAGGAAGAGGGTTAAGAAATAAAAATAAAAACTCGCATTTGTGCCCATTTCTTCAAAAGGCGTCCAGATATAAATAGCGTTGGAAGGTCACATCTCATCCTCCTTTCACTCTCACAATACACTCTTTTTCCTACTTTATTTTTCTCTTACTTTTATTTTATTTTTACTCTCACACTCTCATTATTCCTTAATTACCGTGCCATCAACCCAAACAGAAAAATCATTTTAGGACGGAGGGAGTAATACCTTTTTCTTCGTATGTTACGTAAAAATTGTTGTATGATATATATTCAGGGATGTGGCGTCTGGGATGATACCTGATCCAGGATATTGAAGGCGAGTGGGCAGGGGCCCCCGGTGAAGGTTCAGCACAGCGTGCTGGTTAGCCTCGCTAGAGATGTTGGTGCCGATTGGGATATCGTCGTCTATGAACCCTAACTTGGCCTTGTTATTGACCTTCCAATCATTGGGAACTTCACCATCCCTTTCTCTAGCAAGGGAGAGATCAAGCTGCCCGTTCTCTCCGATGCCTTCTAGACATCTTCTCAAAGCCATATAATCTTGTGATTACGTACCATGTTTGATTCATCCCTTGTTTCTTTGGTTCCGATACTTGTGTATTTCGCATGAATAAGAATAACTTGATAGAAACGTTTGTTTCAGTCTATGAACGATCTATGAATACAATTTTGTAGCGTACGGGACATGATCGTCACAACTTGGAAGGTTTGATAAATTTAAGGAAAAAAAAAATTCTAAAGCACACCCAATTGCGAACAGACTTGGTGATTTATTGTTCCTGATGGCAAACTGTGCGGTAGAGTCTGCTTATACTGAGACATTGACGAGACAATTAGATCACTGCCTAATCATGTGGTCTTACTTTTGCCAAAGAGCAACCCTATTGAGTATGTATTGCCTTTCTGTGTGGCGGCTTCTACTCGTCGTTCACCCACCTGACATTTTTGAAGCATGAACAATACTTTATCAACATCCTCAAAGTGGGAATTCAGGCTTAAAGGACCACAGCCATTTTCATCTAATGAACCACCATTCTATCAGTGAAATATAGTTGAACGAATTACCTTGTCCATTATCCAGTATCCCAATGTTGGCATATACTGAACTAGATACATTACTGCAAGAACAGGCTGACCAAAACATGACATGCAAATATGCAATTGTAAGAGTCGGGAGAGCTACGTAAAACTATGCTGTCCTGTACTGTATAACATAAATTTACGCACACCTGATAAGATATCCAAGCTTCCTTCAATGAATGTGAAGCTGCTATAATGGTCAGCTCTGCGCACCTTTCTGATGATACACGTTTCTGCCAACGTAATTTATTGCTCAGAAAATACAGGCATTTGAATATTAATAGAAGACTGATGAATAACACCTAATCTACCCATATGCGTACGATTAGCACGTTGCTTTTAAGGATGCATCAGGCTAATAGGTAAGCAAGGCACTGGTTTGCCAGTAATAGTATTGCATATAGCCATATACACATTATTAATACTGGTGAAGACTGAAGATATTATATAATTCAAAAAGTTGACGAGAGCAATAAACCAAAGTCCCACCAGCACTGAATAACTTAACAAACATCTCTCCATGTGTCATGAAATTGTTTGAAAGAGCATAACTTCTTCGCAACTTAGGATCGATCATTGTGTTAAAAACTCAAAATGATAATCACACTTTTTAGACCATAAACAAAAAAAATGTCACTCAGGAAATAGACTTTCAACTGATCAAAATACCATTTGACTTCACATAAATAAACAATCAGTAACAAAACGGGCATCATTCAATGAAAAATATGGTGAGTCCTCCATGGTAAGATTTGGTTCATAATTTATTCTTAAATATTGGTGTATAACAGCCTATAATCTTACGCCTCATTAATGTAGTTAATGTACTACGAGAATATCAACATCAATAGTGACTGACTGTCGAGGAAAATTAATTACCCAAGAGAGTCAGAAATGATAATGAATCACACTCAAGCATAATAAATTTCGTTTGAATTCACCTCAGACGAAACCTTTCCACTAGTTACAGAATCATTAGATGTTTCAATGGGTCCAGGGCACACAGTAGTGACCTTAATGCCTTTGCGACAAAGCTGATTGAGCCATAACAAATGAACTTCATTAGTAGTAGTAAATAACATCATTACTTATCTTTTTATTTTTACTTATAAAATGATCACAACATCGTACACTATAACACCAAGTAGATTTAATTTTAATACCTCAGAACGCAAGGTGTGGAAGTATCCATTTAAAGCATGTTTAGTTGCAGCATACACTGCCTGACCAGGTGCAGGTGTCTTTCCTGCAGCGCTACTCATCTAGCATCAAGTGAGTGTCAGGTAACACTTCCAAATCACGATGGCAATAAGTAGCTCATCAAAAGTGCAGATTCCATATATGATAACTACAGAATACTTGCCTGAACTTACATGGAGTATTGCAAGTAAATTTAAAATTGAGATGCGATAGAAAACATTTCACTGATAGTCTATTGCAAGTTTACATACCACAACAAAGTGACCAGATCCTCGCCTCAGCATCGAAGGTGCCAGTAGCCGTGTTAAAGATATTGTCCCAACCACATTGATGTCAAACATAGCCTACTGGACCATGTTATTCTTTAGTATTCAATACAGTCATAGAATGTACACTTTTGCAAGTTTTGATTCACGAGAGTGCTGATATAGCACCGTGGTTAAATCAAATATGCATAATCAAAAGAAAAAAGGATTCAAATAAACCGAAATAAGATACCTTTAGGCCCTCCTCAGTCATGTCCAAAGCTGATGCTTTCTGTAAAAGACAAGTCAGCTATACTATGCAAGGTGAACATGTGACCCTTAGTATACTACTTGTCCATTTCATTTATGAATTCATCCACTATGTCTTTAATTTTAAACAAAAATTATATGTGCTTTTAATAAATAACAACACCCTTGTCAACATAACTGCACCAATCCGCTTTCATTTATTTCTGAATTTCATTCACAATGAATGTCTGGATAGACTTACAGGACGCTCAGTTGCCGCGTTGTGAAACATATAATCAACGCCCGCACCGCCAAAGTAAGATTCTGCCTTTTGGACAGCATCATTGAGAGAATCTTCTCCAGCACCCAAGTCCAATGGTAGCACCATCACATCACCAGGAGCATGCCTACCTTCAATTATATAACGCAATTCATATCATACCACAAGGAATGGTAAATACGAAAGATACAAGAGCTTAGTTTTTTTCACGAGTTTGAATGGCAAGCAGTCGAACCGCTGAGTAAAATACTATACCAGTGAGCTCCTTCTTCACTCTCTGTAATTCAACTTCATTTCGTGCAGAGATTATAAGCTTGGCCCCTAAAGTTGCCAGTTGTTTAGCAAGAATCTCTCCTTCACATAAGAAACACACATTTCAAAAGGAATATATTTTTATCTCATGCATACTATGTATACCGATTATTATAAACAGGAAAAAATAATCTAAAACAATTAAATAACCAAACAGTAACTGCATGATGATGTTGCATTGAGGCTACCCTACTTGAAATAACACCCTATTTTAACAAATCACAGAAACTCAATGCTTTTTTTTTTTCTAAGCAAAACTACAAGAAACATACCGATTCCACAGCTAGCTCCAGTGATCCAAACGACCTGATAATCAAAACAAGATTGATAAAAAAAAGTCTAACATCATCAAACAGCGTTGATAAGGATTAAGAAGGAAAGTATGATTACCTTATCCTCAAATGCTTCCTTTCTGACACGCCTCTTGGAGAGCAACGTGAAGTCACCTGGAAGGAAAGTACAGGTCACAAATTAAATTAGTTCGTCCGGGAAAATCAGTGAGAAAATTAAGAGAGGGGAGCGTGCGTGGGAGTAATTAGGGTTACCATCAGCTGTGATGAATTTCACCAGAAATGAGATGATTATTAAACAACTCAGCACTGAAAGTATAAAAATCATCGCGCGATGTTGGCTCTGATCTATGGCGATTGCGAGAGCGAGCTTCGGAAATTCGGGTTGGTGTATTTGATACTTCAATTTATTGCTCCTTCCATTTCCGTCTCTATTTTTTCAGCCTCATTTGCGAAATACAAATACTCCGTCCCTTCTACTTTGTTCCTTCTGTTTCTTTTTGGTTAGTCTTATACACTATTTTATTATTCACTCACTTTTTTTTAATTTAAAGTATAATATTTCAGGACGAAGTAGGTAATATTTTAGTTTCCTACGATTAATCAAACACAAGAGTTAAATTCTTCTAAAAGTTTAAGGCAGATGTAGGTTATAAAGCGATAGAGTTGTTACAATGAGAACATAAAAATTCAATTGTTTTATAAATAATAACATCTTCTGTATTAATTTATTAAACTAAAATGAACACAAATTCAGTTAGGTTCATTGTCAGATTATGATAAACATATGATATTTTGTATTCATTCTAATTTTGTAGGCGAGAGCGACGCACCCGTTCAAACGGTCTCGCCGAATAACTGCCTCCGTTGCCAAACCTTAATCCCCGGTCGTGCTTCTCCTTTGCTATCATCTGGATTTAATTGAAGAGAAACTAACGACGGTGAAAGGAGGATGAGGGATTGGAATTGAAATCGAAATCTGGAGGAGGGCATCGTCGCCGCTCTCTTCGTCGTTACTAATCACTTGGTTCAATTCGAATAATCATTCTCCATCATCACGTACTGCTTGTGTTATACTTTTTTATAAACATTTGAATGCGTTCTCATGTTAAGAATAGTTCTCGTTTGATCCTAAATCTCAACGAATAATGTAATGCTATTAACTCAATTAAAATTTTAACTCAAAAAAACAGGACGACTATATAAGTACAAAACCAAATGTATGGATTTACTTTGGGGAGCATAATTATTATATTTTGACAAAAATTAAAAATATGCATGTATCCTCAAATATTTGCTTAGGTTCTGTTTGGTTGCGGGAAAAAAGTGAGAAAAAGAAAATTCTCATAAGAAAGTTGTAAGGAAAATTCGATCTCATTTTACCTATTTTTTCATTTTTTTCCTTACAGTCACATACACATTTCATTTTCACTCATTTTTTTTAAAAATTTTTCTTTCTCTCATTTTTCTCCGCAACCAAACGGAGTCATACGGTCTAAAATTCAGGAAACTGCCTTTCTTCAGATTTCACTTGTGTTCATATTTCTGCGTCAACCAGACTTCTTCCCGGATTTTTATACACCCCTTTGCGCATCATCATCCCCCTCATTTTACCGGCTTCAACCCACATTTTGTTCTCTGAATAAATGTTAGCGAGCACACATAAATTTCCAGCATTACCGGATTCTGGTTCAAACAATTTATTAGCAGCAACCTCAGGAACATCGACATTTCCATGAATGTTACAAGAACCCAGCAGAGCTCCCCCATATGCTAGCCTTTGGCTCTATTGGCATAGTTCTTATAAGAGTGTACGCCTCGTCAGTGAAGCCAGCACGTCCTAGAGGGTCAACCATGAAAGAGTAATGTTTTGCTCTCAGCTCAACAAACTCTAGTTTGTGCAACAAAGCAAAGTTCTTTCCCCCTTCTTCCACAAGTCCACTATACGCACAAGCTGTCAAAATTGCAGTGAAGGTGATGCTGCTTGGCCTGACTCTTTCATTATGCATCATGGAAAACAAGGATAGTGCTTGGGTAGCAAAGCCATTGGAAGCACACCCTGTAATGATTGAGTTGCAGGATACAACATCTCTCTCCGACATTTCATGAAATTCTTCGAGAGCTTTAGTGATACTCCCGACGCTAGCCTTCATATTCAATAGACCGTTATTTATTTTTAGCTTGCAACTGAAACAAGTGCCTTTTAGGCAGTTTTGAATCCACTCACATGTATCAGAACTTCCGGTTTCAGCTGCGGCGGAGATCACAACAACCAAGGTAACTTCATCTTCTTTTCCACCAGCACCTTGCATCTCTCGGAAAATCTCAATAGAGTTGTCAGTGTCCCCATTCTAAAAATAGCAAGAGATCATTGCCGTCCATGCCACAACCTCTCTCTCAACCATCTGATCAAACAATAATCCTGCATTTACCACATCATGCTTCCTTGAGTAACCACTAGTCATAGTTGTTCATGACACTACACTCTTCACAGGCATCATATCAAAGTAAAATGTCTTGCCTTGACTACATTCCCATATCGACACAGCCCATCAATCATGACATTCCACGTCACTACATTTTTAGTCGGCATTTCTTGAAACAAATCTTCAGCCTGATCCAAATGTCCAACATTGCAATAACCAACAAACATTGGCATCCAAGACACTACCGTTTTCTCCGACATGCTATCAAACACCTTTTTCGCAGTAGCCACTTTACTGCATTTCACATACAATATCTAACAGTGAAGTCTGAACATAAACATTAGAAATGAATCCAAGTTTCATTAGCTCAGCATGTATCAGTATGCCTTGAAATATAAATTACAAACTGCCACAAGCCTTGAGAGCGAAAGCGATATTTAAATTGTTGGGCTTGCGAAACTGACTTCGCATCTGACTATAAAACCCCACAGCCTCCAGCAACTGACCATTACAAGCATACTCTCTGATCATAGAAGTCCACAAAAAACTATGTGGTAGTTTTAACCTGCTTAAAAACAGCGAACGCTACATCTGCTTGACCAGATTTTATTAGAGACTTCACCAGATATGAAACCAAAGTGTCATCCTGATGTAAACTGGTCAACATTATCTGTGCATGAACTTGGCGTAACTGTGGGACACCCACAAATCGTTCCAACAGATGCCATAAGTTGGCCTTTAAATTCCTCTCTACTTCTGCCGATTTGGGCAAACACGCAAGAGTGCCGAAACCCCTCCGAAAAATTCCGCAATACCTACAAAGCAAGTGATCTCATCATTTTAGCAAATTCCAAAGGCATGAAGAATTTAACTTTCAAGTTTTAATTTCAAACCACTAACCATAATCTGGATCGAGAATGAAACTGAGAACGGATACACAAAAACATTAGATACGGTTTGATAGAAAAATGCAAGCATTACTTGAGTGAAGAGGAAGAAGAAGAATTGTTTGAAAGGGGGCACATATTTGGGCAAACATTCAACTGAAGGTGCATGAGAGTAAAGTATAAGATAGTTGCTGGATAATGCGTCAATCAAATTCAAATAATACACAGCATGTAAGTCATCCAGATGGCTCAGAATCACAAAGAGCTCTTCTATTTCGGGAGAAAGGATTTCCCAGTGAGTAGAAAATGAGCTTGAAGAAAGTACGTAGCAAATGCAGAAGGGTCTTCCTTTAATTACAATCTAGAGAAGACCAACAACAATAACATAAATCAGTCATCACTCATCACGCCGTCCCTACGCTATACAATACAATTCATTTCATATCTTAAACACTAGTCAGTCTCGATTGATAATATTCGTCTTTGGAAGGAATAACACTACCTCACCCGTCCGGCCTGCCTGCCTCGGTCTAGGTAGCTCGCACGGAATCGAGGCGATTGGCATACCGTTCGAAGTAGCCTTCTTCTTCGCCGAAGAAGAAAAACAGATCCCATTTTCCTCCAACATTTTTTCATCAACCAAACTTTGTGATGTATTATTGTACTCTCTATCTCTATACAAAAAGTTTCGATCAGATCTTGAGGGCTGCACATTACATGCTACACATGGCGATATTTTGAGCGCATCCTTCACGGTTTTTGTCTGAACATTTGTGTAGCTTTACCATTCTGTTCCTCCTCTTCTTCTTCAGCCGCTTCTCTAGGTGCCTCAGTCTCCCATTTAGAGTAGATATAAATGCCAATTGGTCTTTCTCTGATTTTAGGAGCCTTTGCACTGTCTCTCTTAGTTTGTCGTTCTCCTCAACCAGCGCTAAACTTTCTGTACAAGTCCTAGACGCATTGGGCAAGCGAGGAGTTTCGACTGAGCCCCTATCAACCTCACCTAGGCAAGTAACATCTTCAATGGGTTTCTCATTGTCAGATTTGATTTCTGCAGCTTCAAATGTGCCAGCACCACAGCCATTATCTGTCACTACAGACCCCTCATTAATTGTGTCACTGGAGTCCTTACCGTTCGCAACAACTTCACTTGCTGCATTGATGTTCAGTAGTAGGCCACTGCTATCTGGGTTAACAATCCCAGCAGGTTCAGAGGTCGTCATGTTCTCTTGCTTTGTTATTTCATTATCAAGGTCTGCAGGCTTTTCAGGTTTGTCATCTTTGCTAACTGTTGATGGCTGAAGCTTATTAATTTCTTCCACCCTGAGAAGAATTTCTTCTGACCTGCGGGCGATAGTCGCAGTGGTCTCTTGATCATCTAAGTTTTCTGATTCATATCCTAGGGATTGCTGCTTGGTTTGCTCTTCCACCCGATTGCACTCATGTTCAATAGTTTTGTCATTTCCTCCTGTAACCTCATTGCCTGGTTCTGATGCTTGTTTGTTTCCATCTGTATCTACTCCCCCTGAAATAACTTCACCAATTTCAGCTGTTGTTCCAGAACAAAATGGATTAGTTTCCTCTCCTTCAACCATGGTTTGACTTGTTTCAACCATTTGTGGATCTACAGCCACTGCGTCGCAGTTGGCCATTGTTTCATGTTCAGACACAGCTTTAGCAACAGAATGATCATCGTCCACCTCTACAGGTTGTCCCTCTAACGTAATGCCTTCTGAAATCTCTTTGCCACTGTCTTCAAACTCATTAGGAGAGGACATCAACTTCGAATCATCCTCATTACCAGTATTAAGTATCAGTAGCGCCTTGCCTTCTTGTTGAGATTCTCCCATTGGTTGAATTACATCTTGAGTGTCTTCTGTATATGCAGTGTCAGCATGTTTCTCCTGTTGGTGTAGATCTGCAAATGCATTCTCTGTTCGATTCTCACTTTTGTCAACACTCCCATCAGCTGAATTCATGTTTTCCCTCACTTTCTTTCTGCTTATTCTCTTGTTGATTGCCCGCATTTATCATATAACTTGAATCCTTCTCCTCTGATTTTCTACAAGGCACTTCATTGACTTCATTTGTATCAGCAACATCTCCTTTCCCATGATTCATCTCACAATCGTGTTCCCTGAATCTTTGAGCATGGATTAAATCCAGTTTCTCTTGCAGGCTTATCAGTTCCCTTGCAACAGATTTTCTAACATCTCTAATGCTTGGGTGCAGTCGCTGCAAGCCCCATAGATATTACTCAGAAAGTCAGAAACTCTGCAGTGATAAGCTAATAAATTGAAAACGAGAACGCAAATGGCAGAAGAAATAATAGAGAGAGATAAGAAACTACTGTAACTCACCTGAATAGTGTCCAGTGTCAGCAGATGGCTCATAATAGTTTCCCCAAGTACCAGTTTTTGCCTTTCAAATTCTTCTTTGTGCATATCAACACTGTTTTCCAAATTTCCTACACGATCTTTTATGCTGGAAATTTGCACACGGACCTTAGCTATTTGCCTCAACTTTTGTATAGAATGCCACTTCCTCTCTTCATATCCTCGATACACAGCCTGTATTCGGACAGCAGCTGTTTCGTCTGAGATCCTTTCTCTGGGTTTCACATCATGACCAGAACCTACCCCAAGTCCTACCGGATTCACAGGTTGAGCAGGTTTGTTTGACTCCATACTCACCCATTGATTGTCGTTTTCTTTTCTGTTCTTGATATTTATAGTCTTATCGGAAACTGGGTCACCCTTAGGACTGTCTTCTGATGAAGCTTCTACCACCTTAACATTTTTAGTCTTGTCAGCATTGCAATGAGGAGCCTTGGCTAAGCTAACTACTTTCTTCCTGGAATTCAAATCTTCATTCGTGCTGGCAGTTTGCGCAGGCTGCTGCGTATCTCTCTGGTGACTGACGGATCTGGGCGGTTTGGGAGTTCCGTTACCATTCTTTTTCTGAGGGAGAGAGTCCACTCTCAAGCAAACTGGAGGCAACTTTGATGTTTTAGTCGGAGAGATGGGCTGACTTCTACTTTTGACATCAGCATTAGTTGATGGCTTTTTCTCACTGCTTTCTCCTGCTTGTTTGACAGGAATGTCTTTAACCCTGACTTTTTCACTTTGAGGTTGCATCCCTTGGGTGATGATATCATTTTGGGGATCTGAAGTCTTCACAGTTTCCGGAGGCACCATTTTCTTAACATCACCATTAACAAGCAGCTTTAGAGGTCCAGTGTTGGATGGTTTCTCCTCAATATCAGTGACCCTGTTCTTTGCTGTGCTTTCTCTAGAATTATCTGAATCACTAGACATCAAAATGATCGGAAAAGGGAAGTCCTTTTGGGCACCAGAAGTTACTTGCTTATTGCTGCCCTTGCTATGTAAGGAAGCAAGCTTATCCAAATCAAAAGGGATCAACTGACCACCACTCTTCCCATCTTGAAGTTCCTTGTCATCGCCCTGCTGTTGCAGATTACTAACACACTGAGGTGGGATCCAAAATAGTTGAGGTTGCGCAGAGTTGCCTCCATCACGCCACAAAACCGGTTTCACACCATCCACTCTTGTAACAACTTCAGGGTCAGGCTCATTGCTCACTTTAGCATCATTGGCAATAGGGCCATTGTTCCATGGACTGCCACAGTAAGAAATATGATTTGGACGACCACAACAACAATTACTCGTTGGCACAACCAACGACCTCCACATCGGTTGCTGTTGCTGATGTTGGATGGGAAGTGAAGCTTCAGAAGGTGCATAAAAGCTGGAAGGAGCAGAAGTACCAGTCAGCGGATGGTTGTAATGCGAATGATGATGATGGTGGTAATGGGATGGCACAGGATGAGGAGGTGGATACAAATGAGGGTACGGCGTCACCGATCCTGGCAGATAGTAGTAATTGTATCCATGGCCGCCGCAGCAAGGCATTGTATATCCAGCGCCGTGATTACCATTACCAGCATAAGGATCGTAGTATGAGCCGTTCATATGCCCAGACCTAGACGAATACATTTTCCGACAATATATAAACCACACCAATCATTCACTCAACCAACAAAATCACCAAACAACGCCTGCAGAATTACCACAGACAAAAACTGATTGAATCATCAATTAAACAAATAAATTCAACAGCATTAAATTAATAACAAACCCTAGATTTCAAGTAAACGACGTAACGAAACAAATCAATCGCTAGAATAGTCATGGAATTCCACGTACCGTGAAGTTGTGATTATCGATTTACAAGATGCGCGCGTGAAGGAAGTTTCTAGTCTCGGAATTGCGTTTGGATCTTTTTTTTTTGTTCAGTGTTAATTAGGTGAAAGATGAGATGATGGATGATGCAATATGGATCGGGGAGGTATTTATAGGGATGGTGGTGAGGCATTTCGAGATATTTGTTTCTCGACTTACTGCTTCTGGAATTTTCTTTCGTGGGTAATTAAGGGCTAGACGCTTCTGGAATCTGGAACTGGATTGTTCAGCAATGGGACATCATCATCGACACGTTGCCTTCGCTACACGAGGATTCCAGAGTCCCTCTCTCTATTTTGTGGTACAAATAAATAAAATAATTGATTTGGAGAAACCATATATCTTATCTATATCTATTCTTATAAAAGAATAGGGAAACGGACCTAAAAATATTTCGCGAAATTACCTTTCCACCCTTCATTAAACAAAAGAAAAAGACTCAACTACCCTTTCTTCACAATTTCACCTCTCTTTTACCATTAATTACAATCTAACCCATTAAATAAAATTTAAAAACTTAAAATTAAAAATATTAAAAATAAGCAGTT
>JAWWMW010001524.1:0-14767 GCA_035048345.1 Echeveria elegans
ACCGCCGGTCGGAACCACCTCCGCCCACCGCCGGTCACCGCCTTCGCGCACCGCCGGTCACCGCCTCCGACCACCACCGGCCACCACCACCAACTCCGTCCACCATCATCTACGAAAACCGCCACCTCCGGCCCTCACCACCTCCGACCACCATCACCTCCGGCCACCACCACCTCTGGTCATCACCACATGCCACCGACCACCGCCGCCACCACCACCTCCGCCCACCGCCTCCGACCATCACCGGCCACCACCACCAACTCCGATCACCGACCACCACTGGCCACCACCGCCTCTCACCACCACCAACTCCGGCCACAACCACCAATTCCGTCCACCACCTCCGGCCACAACCACCAACTCCGGCAGTCACCGGTTAAAAATTATGGTGGGGGTCGGTCGGAAATTACGATGGTGGCCGGTCGAAATTTATGGTGTTGGCCGGTCGGAAATTATGATGGTGGTCGGTCGGAAATTACGGTGATGGCCGGTCGTAAGTTATGGTGGTGTCCGGTTGAAAACCATAGTTGGAAAAATCCTTTGAGATAAAAATCAATCTAAGGAAAAAAGAGTGTAGCGACGCGAAGCTCCCCCTCATGTTGGCATGAGTGATTTACTCATAAATTTTACAGCTTCCAAATTCCAATATTTTGTACATGCTTTTTGAATGTGGAAGTGGAAAGAGCCTTAGTGAAGAGGTCTGCCGAGTTCTCGTTAGAACACACATACTGTATGTTGATTGTCACGTCCTTTTCCAATTCTTATGTGTATGAAAAGAACTTTGGCTGGATGTGTTTTGTCCTATCGCTTTTGATGAATCCTTCCTTCATTTGAATAATGCAAGCAGCATTATCTTCAAACAGAGTTATTGGTTCATTCAATGATGAGAGGCCGCTTGTGGCTCTGATATGTTGTGTCATGGACTTCAGTCATACACATTCGCGACTTATCTCGTGAAGGGCGATAACTTCAGCATGTTTGATGATGTTGTAACTACAGTTTGCTTTTGCGAACGCCAAGAGATTGCAGTACCTCCACATGTAAATACATACCCAGTTTCTGATTTTCTTTTATGTGGATCGGACAAGTAGCTCGTGTCTGTATAACCAATCAGATCTGATTTTGCATTATTAGGATTGAATAATCCTAAATCAATCGTTCCTTGAAGGTAACGAAAAATATGCTTGATTCCATTCCAGTGTCTTTTTGTAGGAGCGGAACAGAATCTTGCTAACACATTAACCGCAAATGATATGTCAGGACGAGTACAATTAGTAAGATACATTAGTGCTCCAATAACACTAAAATTAGGTACTTCTGGACCAAGAAGCTCTTCAGATTACTCACAATGGCGAAATGGATCCTATTCACATCAAGGGATCTTACGATCATTGGGGTACTTAATTGATTACATTTATCCATATTGAAATGTTTCACTATCCCACATGACAAATGTTCAATTTGTAGACCGAAACAATATTTAGTCTTCCCAAGGTCTTTCATTTCAAACTCTTTCTTCAGATATGAGATTGCTTCAAAAATCTTTTCATTGATTTCGATAATATTTAAATTATCAACATAGACAGCGATAATTATGAATCGTGCAATAAGAAATCAATGAGAACAACCAAGATAGCAACTAGAATTAAGGCCGGAAGAAACATTTTTTTATTGAAAATTTTGAGTGAGAAAAATATGAGTAGAAGATGAAATTTTGTGCGTATAATATAGTTTGTTAAGTTTGATTTTATAAGGAAAAATAGAGTCATTTGGAGGACAAAATAGAGCTTTTGCATTTTTGGAGGACAAAGTAGAGCCTTTTGGAAGATAAAAATAGAGACATTTTGGAGGACAAAAATAGAGCTATTTTGGATGAAAAATAGAGTTGTTTGGGGTACAAAAATAGAGCCGTTTGGAGGAAGAAAAATAGAGTCATTTTGAGGAAGAAAATAGAGCAGTTTGATGTCCACTCGTTTAGAATAAATTAAATTATAGTATTAATTTAATCATGTTATCAAAAAATCAAATAAACAAATAAACATGTAAATTAAGTAAGCATACAATATGTCCATAACAAATATGAAGTAATTAATGGAATTAATGTAAATCACATCATTTAATACGACGATGAGGAAAAACCGTCCATCTGTAGTTAAATGATGGTATACATTGAAAATAAAGTATGGTGTAAATCACATCGTTTTTTACTATATGGGATAATCCGCCAATATAGTAATTCGATATTATACACGAACAAAAATATAAATATAAAAGTTAATGTAACGGTGTAACTTACATCATTTTACTATAGGGGAAAATCCACCAATATAGTAATTCGATATTATACATGATCAGAAATATAAATATAAAAGTTAAAGTAACTACTACTCAGTTGGGCACATAGTCGTGCTGATAATGTGTTATAAATATCTTAAAAAATTTGGAAATTTTGGGGACTCGTTGGGACTCAAAGGATACTGAAATGTGTATAGAAAGTAAGAGAGAAAGAGGAGTAGTGGTGCATTTTCCCTTCGACTTTCACCTCTTTTTATACTGAAAGAACGAGACAATTGCGCTTAATTTTCTTTGGCATGGGCCCCACATGCTGATCTCACGTGACACAAATTTCTCCCGTCTCATGTGCATACCACATTCTTAACAATTTTGTATATAATGATATATTATCGGGATGCTTTTTTTTTTTCGATAATGGAAGGTATGAATACAAAAGCATTGTACAGGATGTCAATACATCATCTAGTACATAAAATATATATCAAATAAAGCGCGAGTCATTATTGGGATGATTTTGTGTAATGGAATTTAAATAAAATATTGTATAATTTTATTTTATTAAAATCAGAAATTGAGTTGAAATCCGAGCGAAGCCCCCAAAGGAGAAGTGAGTATTTGATGATGAGACATCGCGGCCATCGCCGACTCGATCGATCTCTTAACTCGCGTCTTCCAATCCAATTACTCATCTGCTGTCGCCAGCCCTAATATTTTCGACCGCGCCCTAAAGCGCAAGTATGTGATTCATTCGAGGATGATTTGTGCAGCGTGATAGAGCTGCTTTGTTGAATCGTCCTCATGATTCGCTACTCCATAGTGTTGCTGATAATTTACTTGATCGTCTCCCGGTATGTTGTATAAACTATGAATATCAAAATTTCATTAATTCAATCTGTAAATGCGTAAAGGTAACCTGTTTTTTACTCTCTTTAGGATTGCAAGAGAACATTTCCATCGGCATTGTGCTATGGCGCGTCTTTGCATACTGTTAAGCGCTTGCTGAATGGTCGTGGTATGTTTATTTACTTGAATATCTTTTAGTTGAATTGAATTTCATACTCAAAAACCTCAGGTGGAGTATAGATTTTTTTTATGTATAAAATTGTGTGATGAAGGTTGTAGGGTGAGTAGGTGATTTGGTTTTTTGTATGCAGGCCATATTGAGAAGCTGACTATGATGGATACGTCGTACGACATGGTGAAATTGTGTAGAGTTAGTGAGCAACATGTTTCTGATGGCATCAAAACGTCATTTTTGGTTGGTGATGAAGGGTTCTTGCCGTTTAAAGAAAAGTATGTTTTAGATAGATGTAAATATAGATGTTTTAAATTTATTTTTTGGTCGGTCTTGAAAATTGAAATAAAAGATAATGAATGACTAGTTTTTGGAATTGTGAAGTTGTTTAGATGTAGTCATCAGTTGCTTGGGACTTCACTGGAGCAATGATTCAGGTTATTCTAATCTTAGTTACGGATCTTCAGAACTCTTCTTGCTACTGTGTTTGAGATAATTGATTGCGGAGCAACGCATAAATCTAGTCTTAGAGTTACTTAGTAGTTGACACTCATTTCTACATGCCCTGGTGACTATATATATGGATGTCTCTATATTTTATAAAGCTCTTGTCAATTCGGTTCACACCATAAGCGTTTGTTCAGTTTTGACGCTTTCATCTGTTCTACAAAAAAACTTCATTATCTTACCAAAATCAGTTTTGGTTTTATGTGTTATCTCGCAGAGCAGACTTACACTGAAACCTGATGGACTATTTTTAGCAGCTATCTTTGGAGGAGAAACCTTGAAGCGGGTGTTCTTTTTTATTAATAATTTCATGTCTTACCAGGTCCTAAGTCCTAACTATCTTATTCATGTTGTTAATCCATGACTGGGGAGCTTCGGATAGCATGCACGGCGGCCCAAATGGAACGTGAAGGAGGCATCAGTCCAAGAATCTCACCATAAGCTCAAGTATGCATAATTGCATATCTCTTTTGCAGTTTTGCCTCTGGTAAGTTAAACTCTTTTATCAGAGCTTCAGAATGAAGTATCCAAAATAATATGGCATGCTCTTCTTAATTATGCATCAAATTATCACAAAAATAACTTATTAAGGCTGTTACACCTGCCAATATTTTCCTAACAAGTTTCTATTTTGCTTTGTTAAGATCCTTATGGGAGTTTCTAGTTCATTTGCACAGGTGAGAGCTGGCTTCACACTAGTTCCAAGTGTGGACGTAGATCAATACACTGTTAGATACAAAAGTGGTAAGCATTTGTAATATCATGGTATCACATGCCATCTATTAAATGTCTAATTTCATGTGTTTACATCGCTTGCTCCTAATGCGGCTTTCACATCAAAGCTTTGGAGCTCATAGAACATTTGCGTGCCATGAGGAGACAAAACTCTCTCATTCAAAGAAACCATGTAAGTTGATCTTCTTCTAGTGTAAAATAATATGGGTTAATTTACATAGAGTAATTTGTTCAACTTCTGGCCATCTCAGGTATTGAAGAAGGAAACTGCCCTGGCAACTGGTGAGATTTATGATTCAATGTTTGCCGCAGAGGATGGACTGATACTAAAAACATGTCTATTATTTCCATACTATTTCACTCATATTTTCTCTGCTTTAGTAGTAAAATATATCGTTTGTGATACTCTTGATGATGTTTCAGGTCTAAAACACGATTATCATGACTAGGAGAAGCCTGAAGTGAAATATAGTGAAAATAGAGCAAAATGGGACAAAATCGGCAGTTTTTGGACAGTCTAGACCGACAAAGCTTTAGAAGCCTCCACTCATCTGTTGTCCGATTAAGGTGAAACAAGGTGCATTGGAAAGCTAACTCAGAGACCTACGACTTTCATGTTTACGTCAAAGACTGATTCAGAGGTTACAAATGTCAAAATCAATATCCAGTGTTGTGCAGAAGAACAAAGGAATTTGGCCGCTTAAAGTCACTCGACCGAGCAGAGACACTCCACTCGACCGAGTAAAGCCGAGAGGTGTCACTCGACCGAGTGACCATGTTACTTGATCGAGTGACCCAGAGGAGCGTGACTTTTCAGTCGACTTTTGAGACCTTTGGCTTGCACTCTTCCTCTATAAATAGAACACGTTCTTTAGGGTTTTAGGAAGAATATAACCAGCTTTTCTCACTCAAAAGAAAAATTAATCCCAAATAAGATAAGTAGTCATATATGATACTTTCATAATTCAATTCAATCGCAGTGTATTTTTATAAAAAATTGATAACCGTCAAACTGGTATATGGATTTGGAGGTTTGATGTATATGTTGTGAGGAGGGTGGGATGTAAACGTTAAGTAACCGTTAAGCTCTTATACTCTCAAATTAAATATAGTAAAAATTATCACATGTAAAACCTAGAACTCTAGAG
Organism: Echeveria elegans; assembly: GCA_035048345.1. NCBI lineage: Eukaryota > Viridiplantae > Streptophyta > Magnoliopsida > Saxifragales > Crassulaceae > Echeveria > Echeveria elegans. Next base: position 5,701 of record JAWWMW010001524.1, read on the forward strand.
ATTTTATATATTTGTGATCGTCAAAAAAATCACAGTTCTTGACATCGGAAATGCGGGAGGGGTCACTCAACGAAATTTGCATAGATTTTTCTTAGTCTTTAGTCCCACAGCTTTTTCACCTACTTGATATTATTGAGATGATTTGCTCTGAAATTTCTATGGCATGTTCTCTTTTAAAGAAAACCAATTAGAATCAAACAACATTTAACCATATATGTACACATCGATAGCTTTATTTCATCAGAGTGCATATGCGTTTGTCATTTTTTATGAGAAAAATTCATGAATAGAAATTTCTCGTAAAAATGACGTGGGAAACATTCTCATGAAACATTTTTTTTAGAAGAATTGTTTGTTCTCTGAAATACAAATCATCTCAATGAATTGTTCTGGATTTTTAGGCCCTAATCAAACAAGTAAACCGTTACAAATTTAAAGCCCAAATAATAGGCCCAACAATAGAAAAACCCGACCCGGCCCAATTGAAAAAACCGAACCCAATCCGAATTCCAATACATCGCGTCTCGGCTCCGCTCGTCTCTTCTCTCCGCTCCGATGCGACGAGCTACGCTCCTCTTCGCTTCCGTACGATCCACTCCGCACCATCTCCGCTCTAATTAATTCACTCGCCTTCTCTCAATTCTTATTCGTCCAATCCTAACCCTAACCCTAACCCTAATTCCCCAATTCTCCATCTCTTCTTTCCCCAAATCAAATGCTATCTTCGGCTCGTCGCTAGGTCTGCATTCGGTTGGGTTATATCCGTTGTTATTGATTTTGAGAGAGTCTGTGGAAAGAGAGAGAGAGAGAGAAGATGGAGGCTCGGGTTGGGAATAAGTTTCGGATGGGTCGGAAGATCGGCAGTGGCTCCTTTGGCGAGATCTATCTCGGTTGGTTTCCTTATTAGATGCTTCTCGTTTGATTATAATTTTTGAATTTCATTTGCGCAATCCGATTGGTTGTTTTTATTTAATTTGCAGGGACTAATATTCAAACTAATGAAGAAGTCGCCATTAAGCTTGTGCGTGTTCGCTACACTCTCTCAGTCTATTTGATTTCTGTGTCTGTGTATTTATGTGAATTCGTGATGGTCTTTTCTCCTTGAAGGAATAATATGAAAGGAGAGTAAGTATTATATGTTGTTCACATAACGCTAAGAAAGTTTAGTTTTTGTGTGTAAAGGGCATGAACACGTTGGATTTGTAATATGAAAGGAAGTTAGGTGGCAGGGTTTTGAAGGCTAAAAAATTTGAATTTTGATCAATCAGTAGATAGAAAATGAACATAGGCGTACAATATGACTTCATGGAATGGCTGTAGTTCCTGCATGGGTACATGATTGGCGCGTATGCAAACTGGATGGTGATGTGTTTAACGGGCCAGGTTATAGTGTAGCTCTCTTTTCTTAATCATACACGACAGTTTTGAAGACCAGGAATTCAGTACTCCATCATATGATCATGTAGGGACTTGAATAAGTATAGGTTCACTGGATAAGCTCTGCTGTATAGGATGTTTGTAATATCAGATTATTGATCCTGCAATGGGAAAGTGATGAATCACCATTCTTGTTTACAGGAAAGTACAAAGACTAAGCATCCTCAGCTGCTTTATGAGTCAAAACTATATAGGATTCTGCAAGGAGGAAGTAAGGGACATGTGATATTGATCATTTTCCTGGTTTGCATTTTCCATTTAGCCATTCAAGTTGATTATTTGACTTCTCTATTTTTTGTTCTCGGCAGCCGGAATTCCAAATGTGAGATGGTTTGGGGTAGAAGGCGAGTACAATGTTCTTGTGATTGATCTGCTTGGACCTAGTCTGGAAGATTTGTTCAACTTCTGTAGTAGAAAACTTTCTTTGAAGACCGTGCTTATGCTGGCTGACCAGATGGTAGGTTCATCTGAAATAATCGTTTATTTGCCTAATCTTCTAATTTACCTACGCTTCACAAACTAACCAAGATACAGAGTATTTCATTTTACAAGTCTTTACTATTGTCTCCGCTCTTGAGCTCAGTATCAGAACTCCTATTTATTTTAAATATGCATGTTTGATTCCAGATCAATCGTGTTGAGTTTGTGCATTCAAAGTCCTTTTTGCATCGTGACATCAAGCCAGATAATTTTCTTATGGGATTGGGAAGGAGAGCAAATCAGGTTTGGATAGCCATTCATTGTTTCCTACTTCCCTATGATTTTTAAGCATCTTCTCTTTGTTACATGTTGGTCGACTCGTTTTTTAGGTGTACATGATTGACTTTGGTCTGGCAAAGAAATACAGGGATAGTGCAACTCATCAACACATTCCTTACAGGTGAGAGATAATATGTACTCATGATGCTGGAAATTGAAACTGATCTCTTGAATACTGTTGGCTGAGCATTTGAGGGGTACTAAGTATATAGAAAACAATTGTGAGTGCCATTTTCAGATTTTTTGAGGGTTCGCTTGTGCATTTTTTTTAATGAGAACCCGTTGTTAGTGTTCACAGTTACTAATTTACCTTTCGTTTGTTGAAAATAAAATAAAGAAATTGGTTAACAGTAATCTTCTGTACTTTGGGCATGTTCTCATCTTTCAGACTTTTAATGGTAGGTGGAATCAGCAGACACTGATTACTATAGTCAATTTGATTCTGTCAGTTTATGGGGTTAGGATTTTTATGATTTAAAGTTATGGTATTAAGTTAGGCTGATAAAAGTTTTCACAAAGAATAATAGGCCTATGTTTATTTGTTATGGTGTTGGCTGTGTAGATTTTTTTTATTGGATACAGTGCTGATACGAATGTCAGTGTAGATTGCGAAGTCACTTTTATGCATATCAGGCTTCTTTATCAACAAAAGAACGAGGTTTTAGCTGATGTAACTCGACCGTGTCTGAAGTTGGCTTGGTGTTTCTTAGTGATGCTCTTTACATCTAGTGTACCCTTTTGCATGTAATTGGTGAACCTGGTTCTTGTTTACTGACTAATAAATACCAGTGGGATCGTTAGACTTATTATATTCACGTGATTGTAACGCTAGGAACATATATGTTTATTTTGAATGTAGGTAGTTCCTTCAAGTAAACATTGTTCTTCAAGTAACTCAACTGTCGTACTCCTCGTAAAGGGAGTGATACATGGCTTAGACATTGTGTTGATTTTAATGCAATAAATCTTGGTCATTTGTGTTTTCGAGATTTGCATCTTTAAAAGCAAAGTTTAATTTTTGTTTCTAAGCTTACTCGATTTTAATATATTTGCTGTAGAGAAAACAAAAATTTGACTGGAACAGCTAGATACGCAAGCATGAACACCCACCTTGGAATTGGTATGCACCATCTCCTTTATGCTTTTGATATGGATACATTATAGTACTTAATATATTCAAAGGCGTGAATGAGTTTCCATGCATTCATCTAATCTAGTAGCTATTTGAGCTTTACTCAAACTCAATTTTCTTAGCATTTATATTCTTATATGTTGAAATTCACATAATATCCCTTTTTTCTTTTTACTATTTTTGAGCTGTGGCTTACCATTTTCATATGAGGTTAACAAGTACGCTTACTCGTGGACGTTAAAGAAGGTCGTGGTTGATTGTTTTAGTAATCTGTAATTTGGTAGTATCAGATAGTCTTGTCTTCTTGCAAACAGAATTTGCACTGTGAGGTATGTAATGACTCCTTCCAGCTTATGAAAATGCAGCAAAATCATCTCACTCTTTGCTGTTGAAGCTGCCACTGCCACTCAGTGCAGAGTTGAGAATGGGCATGATGCAAATTCATTCATCATATTTATGTCAACGAAGTTATCTGGAAAATGTCTTTAAAAGTATGGTTATTAGAAACAGTATTCCGTATCAAGAAAAGCTGCAATACGCAACAAATACTTTGCCACACTAGTGCTCCATTATGACACACTTTCTGTAAATTTATTGTTTCTGGCAGGGCAGCTTGTTGTATCGTCTATTTTTTATAAAAAAAACATCAACAAATATTGTAATAAACTCAATCTATCTTCCTCTCCATGGCTGCCAGCTTTTATTGTTCTATTTCCTTTGAGTTTGCCCTTATCATGCATCTTTTGTGCAGAGCAAAGTCGAAGGGATGATTTGGAATCTCTTGGCTTCGTTCTAATGTATTTCTTAAGGGGGAGGTAACAAATTATGCCAGTTGTTTGCTAATGCAGTTACATAGTACCCTTTTTATTTGAACTTGACCAATTTTTCTTTTGCTTTTCCAGTCTTCCATGGCAGGGCTTGAAGGCAGGAAATAAAAAACAAAAATATGAGAAAATAAGTGACAAGAAGGTTTCGACATCTATTGAGGTAATTAACGCCTGGATCGTAGTTCCGGTACATTTTCTTTAATTCTTTCTTGCATTAGTTCTCTAAGACGTAGCTTGTTCATTTTGCAGTCACTCTGTCGGAACTATCCAACAGAATTTGCTTCTTATTTTCATTATTGCCGTTCGCTAAGATTTGACGACAAGCCAGATTATGGTTATCTAAAAAGAATCTTCCGTGACCTCTTCATTCGTGAAGGTTGTTACTTGTTCTCGTGAGTCGTGATTTCACCATAAATCACAACTCGCTTCTTGTCATTCAGTAATGCAATAAAGCTTCTTCGTTGCTGGTTCTATTTCCTCAGGTTTTCAGTTTGATTACGTGTTTGATTGGACAATCCTGAAATATCAGCAATCCCATCTTGCTGCTCCTCCATCTCGAGCTCTTGTAAGTACTGTCGATACGTGTCTTGAATTGTACATATAGAATCAGAATTTTATTGTAGTACTTGCTTCTGTTTAGGGCATGGGTGCTGGAACAAGTTCTGGGGCACCACTTTTTATCAATAATACTGAGAGGATCACGGGTACTATGATCCACTATAAATCTATTGTGCTAGATATGTTAATGTAATTTGTATATATTTGATTTTGAGACCCTCTGATTGTTGTTACATTTCAATTTAGCAAATAAGAGTAACTTTTATTGATTACAACACTGTTTCATTTTGATAAAAAAAGCTTTTTTCCAACACCTTTTTAAAAATATGTCTAGGAACTGAGGAGGGAAGGCTGGCTGGCTTGACAGCGGATCCGGCTCGGCGAAGGTTGTCAGCACAAGGTGTTCACTCTGGGATTTTGTCAAAGCAAAAAAATCTTGCTGAACAGGTTTCGTCGGGAGGAAGGGATGGCATGGTTAGTTTGTCCATCTTTCTTTCATTTAAATGTCACCCTGAGGATTTAGAATCTAGAAGTTTATCCAACTTTTTAAGTCATTGGTAATTTGGTTAAGTTTAAGAATACAGAACTAGCATATGAAATATTAATATGGTCGGACCTGATAATGAAGCCATACCTTTCCAAGATTATTCCATGTTCATCTTTAGCATGGACCGATAGTAGCCATGATGATTCAAATAATTTTCAATTAATAGGGACTATCATACAAGCAGATAAAACTTCAGATTATCTTTTTTTTTCTATCTTCTAACAAATTAACTGTTAGGGTTCGGTCTTGTACGTAAGTGTTTGTTATTAGCTCCATTTCTGAATGGATTTCTACTGAGCTGTTATGCACCTGACTCCATTGAACTTTGTAGATGTCAAGTTCCAACATGTTGAAGTCAGGCGGATCATCAAGGCGGGCTGCTATCTCCAGCAGTCAGGAGGCAGGCTTAGTCCTGAAAGATTATGAACCCTCTCGCCCCCGTACAACCGATGCTAGCCCTGGGACAACTCAAAGGGTGTTAAGTGGACGGCAAAGCTCTCCCGGGGGATTATCAGACCCAAAGCGCACAGCAGCCAGCAGACAACCATCAACCATAAAGAACTTTGAAGCAGCTCTCAAAGGCTTTGAAAGCTTGCGGTTCAACAACGATGAGAGGGGCCATAATTAGTTGATCACAATCGGGTTTCATACACATGAGTAGGTTTTTTCCTTGATCATTCAGATACCTGTGGTATGGTCGCGGACACAAAGAGCCTACAATATCTAACTTATTGCAATACTGAATGCTTGTACCATATAGAATGAATGGACAACTCTTCCGTTACTGCACTGAGTCTGTTGTAACATTTCGATCCACATTACAAACATATCCTTTGCTTAGTATTGCGTGACCGAAAAGTGTAGAACTTTTATCTAAGCCGAATCTCAGTATGCTTACATGCTTCCTCCCTATAAATATGAGGCGTAAAGACGTTGATATCGAAAACTGTCTTATGACCTGCGGCTTGTCTTTTCCATCAACCGAAGGATTTGAGAATCATGCAACAGATACCGCACCATCTGGATAGGGTAACTCGCGAAGGGCCATTTTCCACAGCAATGCACCGTTCAACTCTTACACATATCTTCTTCTTCTTTAATAATGGTACATTCAGCTCCCTCTATTATAATAGTCTCCCCTTATAACAGTCACTTTTTGGCCATGACCGAATTTTATATTTCTTCTATAACAGCCTCTCTCTGTAACAGACAGATTCTAGGTCCACCAGTCCATCAGGACTGTTATATAGAAAGCTGACTGTATCTAATGAAATATTGCCCAAGAGCGTAAGTTCACTGTATGGGGTTCAAAACTATGAAGCGTAGAGAGAGCTAGAGTAATCCTCTTGATTATATGTTAACAGGATCACGTGTCGCCTTCACATACCGTAGATGATTCAGTACTTTTGGCATCTGCTTTGGTCAGCAGGAACTATATACAAGTGAAAGAAATGTCACAGTTTCCGTTAGCAGGAATAAGACTGAGGAGAGAAAAAATATATATGTACACACACTATCATAAATATGGTTGATACAAGTGCACTTAAATCAGCTTATGTACCCTATCACAACTTTGTGTCCCTGTACAGAGAGTGAAAAATGAAAATGTCAAAAAAAAATATAGCATTCAGGATGAGATGGGCTTTAAAAAGATATATACAAATATTACTAATTAATACAGAAGCCAGAGACAAAATAGATAACATTCTAATGGGTTTGCAAGTAACTAAACTAGTAACGAGCTATCATCACCTTTGAGATACAGCGCTGTCAACAGATGTTAAGGAATATTATGAATCTGCATTTGCAGCAAAATGTCTGAACTCTGAATTACTACTGCATCTATGCCGCATAACAAATGACCATTAAAAAATTTACCTTTTCTGTAAGCCGTGAATGCTACTAATAATTTTCATGTTATGCAGTAAAACAATCTACCAGACATCTAACCATTCGTAACATTTGTAAAACTCATCAATCCAGTAACTATCACTAACTTGATAACTTGTCGAATCACCCATCTTTTACGGACACTGGGTGTCCGGGGATAGCTTGGCTGCAAAGAACGATGAGGTCAGACCTTCTTTGGTTTAAACGAGTTATGAAGGGATGCTGGAAGACTTCAAGGTTTGACAGAATGTGCTCAATTCACCTGATAACATAATGCAGGAGGAACCATAAAATATATATGCCAAGCTTTTTAAGGTGACGCTAGCTACTTGGATAGTCGATCTCGAATTCATCCTAAAATTGTTGTTGGAAAAAACATCAAAAGTAAAAAAAATTGTGACAAAAGAAAACATTAATATGCAACCTTATCAAGATTCAACATCGACGGAAGGAAAATACCTTAGAACCAGACTCTTACTAAGTGATATGTGCATATGAGACCAATTTCAACCACACAATACATGTAAAGAGCATCAATATCATCACACCAGATTAAACATGTACAAATGAGACTTTGTCGTCAGTTGCAGAACTGATGGGGGGCGATGGCTCCTTTACAGAAGCCATCACTTTCATCACTCGCATCACCTTCATGTGCAAGGCAACAAAGAAACCATGACAGTATGGTATATGATACGAATAAAGGTGTAGGAAGGTAACAAGCTAATCATAATCATAATAACTGCCTTCACTTTCTCATATTCACTTTGTGATAAGAACTTTTTGCAGAATTTTCAAGTAATGAATTAGCATCTTTGCAGAATAATTCCTATCTGAATGGCCACGCTTGATTGTCAACTATCACCACTGAATTTAACCAGTGATTGCAACTCGAGTGCATTTTCGAAATGGTAATGGGAGAAAAATGGCTGAGGTCCTCGTCATATATACTGACTGAAAATAAAGAGTATTTTTAAGAAAGAATGATTTATCCTCGCAAATCTTTGAATATATTTAATATATATGAAATAGAAAAGCTTCAGGGATAACTTTTTTTTTTAAAAAAAAAGTAGCAAATGAATAATGAACAATCCACAGGGTTGGGACTTGGGAGAACATAAATAAGAGTCATAAGAAAAAGTTAACGGTGAGTTTTGAGCACATGACAAACATCTTAAATCTTCTTCTACCCAAAGGATGTGGTGGACTGAGAGTCATTTAGATAACATGCAGAACTTGGACATTGCGAGATAATGCTGTCGATGAACCAGAACAAAATTATTGTGCACTTCAATAACAGAGCCACCAAGTCGTACCAGAGCTTTTTTCAGAGCAGATCAGCAACATTTGATGGGAGTTCTTCAATCACTACATTGTAAAACCTCTGGATGTCAGCCAACATCCTTTCATCATCTCTAGTCACGAAGTTGATGGACACCCCTTTCCGTCCAAAACGACCACTACGGCCGATACGGTGAAGGTAGTTCTCGGGTTGGGTTGGCAAGTCGTAGTTAATGACGAGAGAAACTTGCTGCACATCAATACCTCTAGCAAGAAGATCAGTGGTGATCAGGACACGAGAAGAGCCCGAGCGGAATTCCCTCATAATGATGTCACGGGTGTTTTGGTCCATGTCTCCATGAGTGGCTGAAACTGTATGGTCTCTGCTCCGCATCTTGTCAGTAAGCCAATCCACCTTGCGACGAGTGTTTACAAAGATAACACTCTGGGTGATGGCCAAAGTCTCATAGAGATCGCATAAAGTCTCGAGTTTCCACTCTTCCTTTTCAACATTGACGTAGAACTGCTTGATACCTTCCAAGGTGAGCTCATCACGCTTGACCAAGATTCTCACAGGTTTGTTCATGAACTTCCTGGTGATCTCCAGAGCCTCTGGTGGCATAGTAGCCGAGAACA
>JAWWMW010001524.1:14867-29541 GCA_035048345.1 Echeveria elegans
TATTTTTACATAAATTATCATTTTTATATAAATTTTCTAAAAAAATGTAATCTGCATGAGGCGGTGGGGTCTGGCGGCGGGAGTTGACTGGAAAAGGACAGGCCTAACTGATTGAGCGTCATCTGAGCCATGAAAGCCTCCATCCTCTGTCGGAATTTCCTTAACTACGTGACCTCATCTCCTAACTCCCTTAGCTCGAAGATCTCATCCCGGATCTGCTAGACCTTCTGTGCCAGCTGGTCATTTTGGCGCTCCAGCCAAACTGGACAAGCGGCCTCACGCCGGGCAGTTGATATCTGCTGATTGAAGAACTTAATCGCTGTTTCACCCGGGCCAACACTGCTGACCGCTTCGAAGTACGTGTCGCATGAATCCTGAAATGATGCCAACGTCGAAAATTGGCTGCTCCTCTGGGTGAGGATCTTCTGAGTCGAGACCTAATACATGTTAAACAATTACTAAAATGATGAATAATAATTGAAAATTATTTAAAGTTAAACAACTGATAACTGAAAAACATGTCTATTATTTCCATACTATTTCACTCATATTTTCTCTGATTTTGTAGTAAAATATATCATTTGTGATATTCTTGATGATGTTTCAGGTCTAAAATACGAGTATCGTGACTGGGAGAACTCTGGAGTGAAATATAGTGAAAATAGAGCAAAAAGGAACAAAAGCGGCAGTTTTTGGACAGTCTAGACCTTCTGAACTTTATAAGCCTCCACAGGACTCATCTGTTGTCCGATTGAAGTGAAACAAGATGCATTGGAAAGCTACCTCAGAGACGTACAAATTTTATGTTCGTACCAAAGACTGATTCAAAGGCTACAAAGGTCAAAATCAGCATCCAGTGCCGTGCAGAAGAGCAAACAAATTTGCCCAAGTAAAGTCACCCGACCGAGTAGAGGAGCTACTCGATCGAGTAGACCCTCTCGGGTACTCTATAGCCAGAGAACTGAACAGAACTGAGCAAGAATAAACCAGACGACTTCCCTGAAACTTCAGTACTCTATAGCCAGAGACTGAAACCTTCAACACCACCAAATCCAGCGATGCAGGGCTCACCGGGAAGATCTTCGCCTGATCTACACTTCTCTCAACTGACGCTTGAACAACCGAGCACTCCTTCAATCTTGAAATCGCTCTTTCTTTGTTCGACAAGTTGTCTTCTCTCGTTGCTCTCGATTTAGAAAGAAATCAGAGAGAAAATCAGATCACACGTGTTCTTTCTTTCTCACATCAGCCCTCTTATATCCTGGGCTGAACTTGGACTGCTCCTATGGGCTGGACAGCACTTGGGCTGCTGATCCAAAATGCATATTGCAATGCTCTGGGCTGTGGATGAACGCTGAAAATCTTATATTTTTGAAACAGATTGTGTGGAGATTTTCAATATCCTTTTAAAAGGAAATAGTTCACAAATGCTTCATAAAAACTGGGTAAATGAATGCAGTACTCTGCTACTTGATCATCACAATTGGAGAATTTCATTGGTCCTTAGAGAAGCAAATAGACTTGCGGACTTTCTAGCAAAAAAACAGCCTTCGAGGGCTGGTCATGGAGTACATCTTTGGCAGTTCCTCGAGCACTTGACTTATTCATGTAACTTTATCCTTCCTGTGTTAGGGAAGTAATCTGTTAATCAAAAAAAAAAAAAAACCATAATAACATATGAATTTGTAAATTGAGCTGAAAATTTAACAACAGTAGTAATAATTTGTTCCTCCATTTATTTATTTATTTATTTCTATTATTTAATTATCATTTCCGGGGCTTCATTTTCTCTTACTTAAAATTCAATTAAAATTTCAACACCGTCCTTCCTCCGTCGTCTTCTTCATCATCGTCATCATCACTCCGTCCAACGCAGCGATCAACGTCTCCTCTCCGGTGAGATTTTTCGCCTCTTCAACTATTCGTCGCTTTCAGTTTCAATTTTCAATTTGACGATTTTTTCCCCTCAAAATTCAGTTTGTTTAATTTCCTCATTTATGATCATGACTTTTTTTTTGTATTAATGTTGTACGCTTTTGGATCTCGAGAAATTTAAGCTCGAAATTTAAACAGAAAATTTTCGGAGGAGTGCTTATGTTTGTAAGTTGATTGATCCTCTTGCTGCTGTAGTGCTTGTTAGTTTGCCTAGTGTTTTTAATGGATTGTGATTTTGTTGTTGTTTACTAGTTTGAATTTGTGTGTAGAGTTTGGATCAGTTGCATTTGTGGATAGGTGGAGTACAAGTGGAGCTTGAAAACCGTTATTGATCTGTTTTGGAAGTTGGTTGACTCTTGTTTTTGTTTGCAAGGGAGCAGGTTTAGTACATTAGAAGCTGGATTATTGCTGGGGATATTTGTGTGCTCTGAGGTTGATTGTTTATGGTGCTGATGTGGAGTGGTATGCTTTGTTAAGTGCATTTGGTTTTGGATACCCTCCAGTAAAGTAGTTATGTAAATGCAATGGCGGCATCTACCAAATTTGACCTATCTCCTGGAAGTCCAGATAGGCTTTTTTATACTGGTTCACAATGTGAATCATTTACAAGCACTTCAATGCAAAGATCTGGTAGCTTTCGTGGGGAGTCTGAAAACCCAGTATCGTCAGCATTGCCTAATGTGTCAAGGCCTGCTACTTCAGGAGTAATGATGGGGGAGGTAATGATTTTTGTTCAGAATTTGCACTTTGATCTGAGGTCGGTGAGTGGTGACAACAGGTGCCAGAGGCTTGTATCTACTGTGGTTGGTGTTCAACCTGATGAACCCCTGTCTGGTTCTGTGAAAGGGAAACTCTTACCTTCTTCATCATGGGATGAAGTCAAACGTGCCAAGGCCGGTGTCCGAGAAGGTTCCATGAGGGCCAGGTACATTCTTTTGGATTTTTACGTAGGTCCTAGTTGTAACAAGTTCACCAATTGCTAGTTGTTGCAGGGAGCGCACGAAAGTTTTTCACCACGCCATCTCTTCTTTTAGCAAATACTTACCGAATATACGTTCGAGAAAGAGGTCTCGAACAGAGGTTTTATCCACTGAAAAGTCTGGTTCCTCCTCATCATGCGATCGGTCTCTGCCGGGGCCAAATGCAGGAAAGAAAGGGGCACATGGCACTGCTGTTTCAAATGTGTTTGAACATGAGCAACAAAAACTGGAAGAAAGGACTAAGAAAGCATTTCCAAATAAACGTACTCGAACATCCTTAACTGATATGAGGGTAATGCATCTCTAATTCCCTTGTCAGAATATTCACCATTCTCTTCTTGCTATGCGGTTTGATGTATCTATTGGTATTACTTAGATTGGTGGACAGTTTTCCCTCTTACCCTCGTTATTTATTCAATTGCATCCATTGTTTGTCATGGAAGTAGTCAAAATGAATAAATGCCTGATGGAACTTTATGAGTTAGAGTAATGCCATGTAACATTTACTTCATTGTGGTTTAGCTGAAATGGAGTTCAGCATCTGGTTTTAGGCTGACTGGGTGTAGAGTTTCTATGTGTCTTTGTTGGGGGTTTTACAAATTCGATAACACCCCATTATAAATGGTCATTGCTTCGGTTTCGTGTTCTTGCGATTATTGCCTTACTCATGAAAAAGGCCAAAAATGAGGTTGAAGATTTTGTTGTTGTACTATCCGTTATATTTTATGTTAAGGTTGCTTTGATTCTTTACATCAATTGTGATGGGGATCAACCGCAGATTGTGGAAGAGCACGTCAAAAAGATTTACACTCTTCTTGTGACGTAGTTGGGATACTTTTAGTCTTGCAGGCTCCCATCTTTGGGCTTTTTCACATTCATCATTCTCTTAACCTTTTCCTCCTAATTTGATTAAGCTGATCTGGATTTGTCAATATAGATGCACGGGCGGAATAGTAGTCTTTCCAAACCACTTGAATCTGTAGAACAGAACAGCGCGACGCCAAGACTTGCGACCATTGGTGCAGTTTCAGGGGATATATTGTCTTCTGTCAGTGTTGATGGTTGGGAGAAAACAAGAATGAAGAAAAAACGCTCCGCAATAAAGGCAGATGCTTCTTTTACTTCAGTTCACATGAGGAGCGGTGATGGAAGGCGGGAAACAGCTCAGGACCTGCAACAAAGACCGGTCTCTGATGGTGGTCGTTCAAGGCTACAGAACTCTCAAGGCTTCAGGTGTGTTGTATTTAAGAATTTGCAGACATTTTACCGGCATTAGCTCTTTGCTCCCATCTAGGATGCTAATGAATTTCTGATCCTTCTTGTCTAACATTGTCTTAGTGGCAGCATGCCCTTCACACTGTAGAATCATCATCAACTAGTTTATACCTTCTTGTGTGATAGTTTACGTCTTCATTTTGGAGCTGTTTGCGATGCTCTTATCATGAAATTGTAATTTGGATGACTGGATGTAAATAGTTAAAATATATACACTTTGGAAAAGAGACTGCTGTGATCTTTCTTCAGGTATCATTGCATATGTTGATTGGCTAATCATTCAAAATTCAGATACATGGCTGGTTCTGATTTGTAACATCATTGTAATTGGCTGTTTGGATTTGCATTATATATTGCTCTAGCCAGTTGTTATGACTTTACTGAAGTTTGTTAGCAAATTTGAATGGGGACCTCTCTCGAAGTTTAAATGCCTCCATTTGCATTTTGCCAAATTTTGTCCATTATTTCGTTTGTGTGATTACACTTAGCGTTTTCCTTTATTATACAGGCCAGGCAATTCCAGTGGGGCTACAAAAGGGGATACTTCTCAGCAATCTAGTATTTCCTTTGGCCCAAAGGCTGATCAGGATAATGCGTCACTCAACAAGAAAGACCGTAGTTTCAGTGCTGACAAAGAAAGGATGAAATTCAAGGGCATACATAAGTAAGTGATCCCCTTAATTTCTTTGTTTAATGAATAATAGAACAGCAGTTATGCGTTTTTGTGTAGTTCAATTTGTTAAAAATTGTGGTCGTCTTTTAACTGTAATTTCATTATACTCTATCAGGCCTGGCTCTCTTGATGATTTTAGTTCAGCCAGCCCCGCACCTGGCACAAAATTGAATGCCTCAGCTAGGGCTCCAAGATCAGTGTCTGTTAGTGTTCACAAGTCAACGCAGATGGTCAACCAGGTTGCGACTCCCAGTGATTGGGAGTTTTCAAACTGTTCAAACAAGCTCCCTATTCCTTCAGGGATGAACGGAAAGCGCACATCATCAACTACATCCTTATCACCACCAGCACACTGGGCAGGACAGCGGTCTCAAAAGAATTGTCTTCCAGCAAGAAAGCCATCATTTTTGTCAGCTTCTCCTGGCAATAATGAAGTTGAGGCTGCTCTTATAGACTCAATGTCTGATGTAGCAAGTATTGAGAACGGGTCTGGATATGCGGAAGGGACTTTTGGTGAATCACCAAAGCATATTAGATTGAAAGGAGATCATTTCTCGTCAACACCCCTGTCAGAGAGTGAGGATTCAGCAAATGCTGAGTTTAAATTCTTCGCCAAGAAGTGTGAAAATCAAGATGATAAACCAGTGCATCATGTTCAGAAAAGCTCTTCTCTGGTTCCACCTGGAAGAAAGAATAAGCTAGTCAATGATGAGGAAACCAGAGATATCATACGGAAACAGAGTAGAACAGCAAGAAGCCATATGTCTGCTGGATCAGTTGCCGGTGTTAGAAGAACTGCAAAACAACTTAGAGCTGCCAATCTTGGTCTTGACAAATCTGAAAGGTGAAGGTCTACTTTATTTTTATGTGCTTGGCATGTTACTGGATTCATTTACTGACATTTTCTTCTTCATATTAATTCAGCAAACCTGGTCGACCATTATCCCGGAAACTCTCTGATCGTAAAGCTTATACTCGGCAGAAACATTCAGCCCTGAATTCAGCAACTGAGCTCATAGGTTTATCCTTCAGTTCCATTGATTTTCTAACTATTAATGAGCATAACAAACTTCATACTGACGTTTCTATCATCAATATAGTTGGTGAGGAAGATTGTAATGAAGAACTGTGGGCTGCTGCAAGGGCTGTTATTAATCCATGTACTGGTTTTTTGTGAAGTACTTAGTTGTTTCAAAGTCAGGTCGTCCTCTTGGTCAAAGGGATAACTAGTTCAACTTTGCAGGTCATGCATTATCAAGTGCATTATGGAAACAGATGGAGAAATACTTCTGTTCAATTTCGGACAATGATATTGCATTCTTAAGCCAGCAGGTGTGTTTTGTTATATGTACATTTCAAGTTTTACTTCAACTCTTTTAATGTGAAGATGTTGTAATTGCTAAAGTTTCCAGGTGGAATCAGTAAAATTATTGCTTGTCTGTTCTTGAAATATCAAGTCAATGTGTTTCAGTGGCTGATGTTGTAATGTAGATGTCTTATCTGGTGGGTCCAGATCAAGTCATCTACACTGGTACATCTCTTATCTGCCACACTAATTGAGTTCAGGAGACTAACAGTGTATTTTTTGCAATATAAATGTACCAGTTGATCAACATTTTATCTTGATGCGTGATTAAACCGGTTCACACAATATATCCTTATTTGTCTATTTTGGTAATTATGTGGCGTACAAGTCACAAGAGATAAATGTTTATCTTGATGGCTAATTTATCCTATCTTCTTTCATGAAGGAAAATCAGGGGTGGTCGCCAAAAGCAATTAATGTTGGGTATTGGACATTTACTAATGGGTGTAAAAACAATGAAAGTGTGGGTTTTACAAACAGAATAAACTATGCCGAAACTGGTGCTGATCATACGGCCTCTTCAACAAGGATGAGTAACGAGATCACGCTCTGCCAGCGACTGCTTGCAGCTTTGATTCCAGAAGAAGACGGAGAAGCTTTAGATTCTGACTGTGAAGATCTTATATATAACACTGGACTAGATGAGGGATTTGGCTCCAATATTCTGAGTGAACATTTCCTAGATGGCTTTCAGTATAATGCATGCAGGACAGCTGATGGTCAGAGGAAAACCTCCTCCATGAGGTCTGTAGATAGGCCAGGATATTACATGGTTCAAAGTCCGGAGGCTCTTATGTGTGCAGGGTCTTTCTCAAGTTATGGACATTACGAAGACGGTACTCTCAGACAAAATGAAATGATGGCATCCCTGGAAAGTGCATTGTTGAAACATGATAATATGCCTATTGATAGGAAACTTCTTTTTGAGATTGAGACTGCCAGACTTTTCCCTGAGGGACTGGTAAGTAATTTTGTGTAGAACACATAATCTTTGATCTTCAAGCATCTAATGTAGGTGTCTTGTGTACATATTAATGTATCCTGATGTGTATTATTATCATTTATCAGCTTGATATGAGTCCTGCCAAGGAAGATGAAATTCAAGCAGACATCAATTATCTAGTGGATAAATATCGGGCGCAAGTAAGTACATGCAGGTTATCTGTTCCACCCTCCCTCCCCTGTACAAAGACACACATGGAAATAAGATCTTATAAATTATTATTTCACTTGGTGAAATATGTCCAGGGCTTTGTCTTTAGACTCCTTGGATGTTATTGTGAAAGAAAGAGAAATGAATTTTGCCTACAATCCAGAATGTGGAGTTCTAATTTCATTTGCTGCTGAAGTGATGCGTCATTGCATATTTGTGTCTGACAGCCTTCTTTTCGTTGCGCTAGGTGATTAAGAAAGAAAAATCAATAGCTAATCTTCTTAAGCTCGCTTCAAAGGCTAAGGAAACATACAAGAAGTACTATTTTCTTATCATTTTTAATACCGGTTATTAGTTGATTTTCAAATGACAGGGCCTTCTCATATATGGTATACATTTCTTTGCAGGAACTTTGAAGCCTGTGTCCTTGACCAACTTGTTGCAACGGCCTACGGAAAATATGTGGTACTTTTTGTTTTAGTTAATATAAGTTTAGAGAAAATAAGTGGGTTCCTAGAATACCCAGCTAAAAGTCAAAATGCTGCTCGCTCTTCTGTCTTCCGTCTTATTGTTCGTCGAAAGCATTTCTGTTTTGCCTGTATTCAGTGAATGTAGCTGTTATGATCATAAGTCTGTGTTCGAAGGTTTTTAATAACTTCTTTGCGTAGCCATCCAAAAAGTGGATTATATCAGAATTTTAGGTTTTACACAATTCGTGAATGGCACACATTTCTGGTTGTCTACAGTGACACATAATCACGGATAGTAAAGCTGTATGCTACATTGCCAGTGCAATTAAAGCTCCATTGTTTGGCCTATTTGTATAGGCTTCCAGGAGCCTGAAGAGCTCTGCCACTAGCAAGGCCATCAAGCAAGCTGCTCTAGCTTTTGTTAAAAGGACTCTGGAACGATGCCAAATGTTTGAAAATACAGGCAAAAGTTGCTTCAGCGAGCCCTCATTTTTGGATAAATTTCTTTCTGCATCAACCTTGAATGAAACACACTCAGCAGTTGAAACAGAAAGTGAATCTGCTAAACCTTACAATACCATGACCAATGGTGCACTAGAAGGTATCAACCCACTTCTTTTCGGGATAACTAATTTTTTACTTGTAGTGCTTTCTCCTTTACTTGGCGCTCTATTTCTAATTTACGAATTTGAGCATAATGCGCTTTTTATGGGAATTTGGACGTAATTAAGATTTGATGTTTGGCTCTGACACACTATCACCTCAATTGATCTCTGAGCTACAGTTCTCTATGTTAGTGCCGTCTGTTCATATTTCTTCTTCTATATTTCGCTTGGTTCCTTGATTATTCTAGCTTTTTCTGATGCGGTTAAATTACTGTTCTTTGTTCAGTGTCTATTGGTTCACAGAAAAGTCCACCTCTGACATCTTGGTCTGGACAGAACTTGGACATTATTGACGTCTACTCATCTTACATGCCTCGTTTAGGTGATCTTCCCTCCGAGTTGACTGCTGGTAAGGATGATGCTTTATTAAATAGTAGGGTGAAGAAAAGGGAGTTGTCACTGGATGAAGTAGGTCGTTCAGGAACCGGAAATAGTAGTACAAAAGGTAAGAGGAGTGAAAGGGATAGGGAAGGAAAAATTCATGGCAGAGAGGCCATACCAAAACAGGGAACTGCCAGAGCTGGCCGGGCGTCGGGTGAAAAAAAGTCAAAAGCGAAGCCTAAGCAGAGAATGACACAGTTGTCCGCTTCTGTCAATGGCCTTCTTGGAAAATTACCAGAGACCTCAAAAGTTTCCTTGTCCGACACTAGTGCAGCAACAAGTAATGGTAAAGTTAACGAGAAAGATAACTTTGCCTTTGACAGGTTAGATGAAACAGAGCCAATAATAGACTTGTCAGGACTGCAGCTCCCTGGAATGGATGTGTTAAGTGTTACAGACGATCTTGAT
Source organism: Echeveria elegans (assembly GCA_035048345.1). Lineage (NCBI taxonomy): Eukaryota > Viridiplantae > Streptophyta > Magnoliopsida > Saxifragales > Crassulaceae > Echeveria > Echeveria elegans. Next base: position 24,174 of record JAWWMW010001524.1, read on the forward strand.
GGCCAGGGTCAGGATTTTGATTCATGGTTAAACATCGAAGATGATGGGTTACAGGATTTTGGTATCATGGGACTCGAAATACCCATGGATGATCTTTCCGAATTGAATATGATGGTTTAAATCCCACATGTTGTATATTCATGTCATGTATGTTACTGGCATCAACGAAAGACAAGCAGGCTCTACCACGAGAAAGAGGGCAAGTATGCCGCAGTGACGCTTCAGGTGTGTAAGGTTGTACGAGTTTGTGAGAATTTTGTGTATGTATTTACCCATTTTTATAGTGTCTTTGACTTAGTATCTAGGAGTCAATGTAGCCAGCCGTCCATACCTTGTACATATGCTTCATAATATTCATCAAATAAAACCGGTTTTTTTTTCCTTTCTGGGTTTGTCTCAAACACCAACAGTGAAGTTATGCTTGTCCTCCACAATCACACTAACAATTACCAGAAGCGTAAATTTCAGCTATGACTCTTTTATGTGCACCTTCTGCAAATGCCAAACCAACTGTGTATCATCACCAGAGATACAGTTGTGCACCATTACGATTACACAAGTTCTTTGTTACACAACCATATAACTTACATGCTGCTCTACGTCGTTTCTGAATATCTATTTCTCCACAGTGATTAGAATGACTGAATGACAAATATATCAGCAGTATTTTCATAGTAATTTGACGTGGATTAGATTACAAAAGGTACTTTTTCAAGGATCTCAAACAGAGATAACATAAACCTGTAGGCTGCAGGATTGTAGTGTACCAAAAGCTATAGCAAACCAACATGAGGATTACCTTCTTTCGTCAACAGAATGTGTTTCATTTCATCAGAGAACACCTGATTTCAATGATAACTTTTGCAAGAGAAACTTATAATCATTTTGGCGGCAGAGAATATTTCACCTTCACATATCCTAGCTGCTACCAGGATTCGCACTCCATTCAGGACTGGATTTCTGTAGCCTAAGCTGCTCCATTCCATCCTAGTGTACCTGATTTTCAGTGACTGAGGTTTGCTCGGTTGTAGCTGAAAGTGGATTAATCGGTTGCGCTTGAGATTTCTTTTTCTCCTTGAGAATTACTTGTCTGGGCATTACTCCTAATAGAAAGCCTCATCCATTCCAAATGGAGGCTGACAGTTCGAGCAATTGGAAAACGCAGTGCATTTCATATGTAAGGAATATTGGGAACAGTGAGTGCTGTAGTTGCAACAGTGAAAACTGCTTGAAAGAGAATGTACATCAACATTTTGTGTTGATCTCCAAGCAAGCCACTTAGTCTCCACCACACATTGTTTGCTTTCCGTGCTTTCTTTGAGAGTTCTCTGTGTTCAGCTTAACAGATATAAGATTCAAAAAGATGGGTCAATATGTTATCTTCACTCAGAAAATTGCAAGGCATCAGAACTCAAGATTACTCATGCTAGGACGCACTACCTACCTGTAAGATGTCATTACTTTAGGATCTCTTAACAACCTCTGTCGACGGAGGACTTTCACAATAAGAAAATAAAGGACCTGCCAAAGAATGTAGACACCTAAAAGGACCCAAAACAACCATGTTCACAAGTAGGATTTTCCTTCCGCAACGTAAGGCCACGATGCTCTCTAAGCAGTCCCTTCAAGATGCATCGCAGCAAAGGTTGCTGGATTCCACCACCTTATTCATAAAGAAAACTATCCCAGTAAAAAAATCACTGGCGTCAAGTTAATTTAAACAACTATTATATTGAATTATTTAAGTAGCTTAGCCAAATGTAGGCTCTAGGAGATTCAAATTCAAAGTACAACATATTGTATAACATTTATTAAACAGCGACGACCACAACACTCCTCGTCAAGTATGACTTCTTTCGGAGTGCAAAAGAAGAGTGGATAATACATGGTGGATTCCCATTTTTATGCTACTATTCATCAAAGCAAAAAGCTAGTACATGGAGAGTAAATCATATTACACATCACAGGAAATCAACCAGCATATAATACACTATCGAATGGTAATGGTTAATTTGAAAGTTGAAACTGCTGAGAATGATAAGGTCGCATGTCTATTGAAGGTCAGTTACACATCCAGTCCATCCTAATCACAGATGAAATCAGAGGTAAGTTTCTAGAATTCCCTATTTAATTCTGCCTTCCATCAACTTCCTAATACTTGGTTACAAGAATTTAAATATAACTGGTCTATTTACCCACCGAGCCTCTCTCTCCTATTTACCATAGTCTTTTTTGTTTGTGAAGGCAGTGTGTTTCATAGAGAATACAGTAACAATTTGATAAAAGAGCAGCACTATATATTTGCTATCAGCTTTGACGTACCTTGTTCTCAATCATGTTGTTCCACATCTTTCCACTTAAAGCATAACGAGTTATAAACTTCAAGACATCAAGAGGAATGTAGAAAACAATACTGCAAATCCAGATGACCGCAACCCAACCCCATCCGATTCCTTTAATCTTGGCAAACTCTCAGTTAGCATAAATTGTTGATTAAACCACCGAAAAACGAATCAGCAAGTTATAGTCAAGTTTCGACCTGAGCAATCAGGAAGGCATCGAGTAGCAGAAATCCAAGCCGTTCAACTTAAGACCAGCTATGCGACCTGGTGACCAGCAGGATTTAAAGCAACATAACACCATAAATATTTTACATTTCCCCCTTTTTTGATTGATTATCAATCGCATCCAGTAACCTTATCCGCAATTCCAAATACAGAAATGGTGAGCCAGCAAACCACTTGATAATAAAATCATAACAGTTCCATTTTACGTTATAGCCAATTCCCACCCCTAAAGCAAACAAGTCCATTTCAACAATTAATTTATCCAATAACCACTAGCTATGACCGCGTCCAATTTCAATCAACTCAACAACCAAATCACAAACTGCAATACAAAACAATTCTACCCGAATCGGCATAGCATAACTTGCACCCAAATCAGATCAAATTCAGTCAGAAAAAATCCACAAAATCATAAAAAGCAGGGAACTTACTAGGCATCGAGAAATCTGCAGTTCTGCAACATTGGTTGCTGAATTGCTTCCCAATTCCAAACGAGTGTTCGCCTGGTTAGCAATGACTTGTAAATTAACGATTGACGGACAGATCGGAGTCGAAAACGAACAAGGAGGCGAGGAGGTAGGGGAAGGGGATGGAATGCGGTTGTTGCTTATGCTGTCTTTGATTTTTCTACAAAACCTTTAAAAAATTATTGTCAATCTATAACGGATTGATATGTAGAGGTGGTTAGGCCTAGGACTAAATTGCATGTGTATAATAATAACAACATACAATATTTTTAAATAACTTACCTAATAAGAGGTGTATGAGTACACTAACAATTTTATCAACAGAACTGAAGACTACGCTACACCGCCAAACAGTCAATGCCCATGCTAAAGGCCCCTCCAATATGATACTGTTAAAGTAAAAATATTCATCAACAAGAGATATGGTTAAGACGTTAAGTATTACAGACAACAAGATTAATTTACCTCAGCAAACGAGAAGCAAACCATGAAAAGCTTTTCATTCTTTGGATAGAAGAGAAGTGTGACTAAGAAAATTGTATCGGCGTAGTAGCAAAACTGCTACATTAAGCGCAGTAATGGTTTGAGATTATCATATATGCACAATAAAATCCAGGAAGCAGGCCTGGTCTGCTCCGATAGTTCTTTGCTGGATTGTTCATAGAATGCACATCTTATTTACCCTTGACATCAAACAAACTAATAACAAAATTTGGATGCCCTTTTGGCCATCACAGTATCCCCTAAGTTCTTATCGGGAGTATGAAAGGGGCATGTAATACACATTTTGATAAACGAGTACAAGAACCTTGTAAGCATACTAATATTTGACAGGATTGTCAAATACTCAGATATGCATGTCGTAAATCAGCATTTGAACTTGTGGAGACACTGGGTGATACATACAGAATATTGCATCGTTTACGGAATGTACTGACTATATAAATATCGTCGTAACATATTCTCTTAAGATAATAAGATTATCAGTGCAAATCTGATCCTATATCTTAACAAAAAAATTCTATAAAGGGAGAAAAAATAATAATAGAAAGGCTTCATGCGTGTAAGATATGTATGTTAGAGGTTGTAAAAATATCTTACTAAAGGATTTACAAACTAGATTCTCCACTCTGACATCAAATACTATATTGGCAATACTAGTAATGAGAACCAGCTTGTCGAACTTACCAGCAGGTAGTAATGCCATTTCTTGAACCAATAGTATTTCCAACGCAGTGGAACACATGTCACAAAAAACAGACAGTATACATATGGGATATCTTGTGGTCCTAAAGAAGGCAAATTACATTAATTACCGCATTAGAAGATAAAATACGAACTAACTAATAATATGTAAGCGTCTACAACAAAATATGGGAAGAAGCTTTACTTGCGCCGAAAAGGAAACAGAATCCTCCAAACCCAAGAACACCAAAAAAGTGTGTGACCTAAAAGCCAGTGATAAAACAAATCATAAGAATCATATTTCATACTCAGAGCAGTATAACAGCATATTTTAATGGCCTTTTAACTTTACTTCTTTTTTATTAACTGGTTCCTAATTCCTATCAAAATTTTGTAGGCAAATTTCTACGGATATATTCAAACGGCCAAAAACTGGCAAGCAATTTAAACATGAAAAAGTAATCTAAAAAAAGCGAGAAATGCAACGAATTTCTGACCCTGTTAATGAATATCTCATGCCTGCTTGGACAGCATCTCCTTGGTTTGCGCTACTTTCTAATACAAATCATTCACACACACAAAAATCAGAAAATTGAAGCCCTAATACTAATAGTATGCATGATGTATGTATATTATATGGCTTTGTATTCTAACGAACCTGTGAGCGATCCTTGAAGCGCTGCTTAACCTTAAGACGAAAGGAGGCCTCGTCATTCGCCGTCGTTGCTCGACATATTCGATTTCGATTTCGATTTTCGTAGAACGAAACACAGCAGGGGATTCTTTTTTTGATTGTGGGATGTATAAATGGACTTTTCGTGTCCCATATTATTTTATTTTCATTTTTTTGGTTTATTGACTGGTCATGGAACGCAATTTCGGATCCATGCTCGCTTTTCAGCATTAATAAATATTCATGGATCCTCTGTATTTCGGGTGATAGTCATGTGTTATATACCTTGACTAGCGTACCGCCCGTCGTCCCGACGGGGATGCGCCGTCCTAAATGTGTAATCGAACAGGTCAAATACGAGCGGGACTCGATCGATCACTTTTTGGGCCCGTGTGGTCTGTGTAATTTAAAACTTTTAATTTTTAATTTTTTATGGGTCGGGCTGGACCCTTGTGTTATGTGGAATTTTAAACGGG
>JAWWMW010001524.1:37609-50734 GCA_035048345.1 Echeveria elegans
ATCAGGGAGGAAGTCGAATATCAAGCTCAACACCTCTTTCGGTAGGTCTAGGATGTTAATGCATTTATTAGCGCTTTCAACCTTCATCTTCGATAACCTTGCTCCTCTGAGCTGCTAGCAGATATTAGATCATATATTTATATAAATCCACAAATCAAGAAGAAAACTTTGTAATCAGTGACCAAATCTTATATCTTTAGAATTTCATAATCTGATGCGCATTAACCTGGAGATAATGACGGCTAAAGTTGTTTGTATTCATAATAATCTATAGAAAGAGGGAGAAGATCAAGAAGAATATATATATTTTATATAATTATCTAGAGTGACTAATTGTATTCAAATTAATCTTACTCATTCATTGAGTACGTATACTAATATAAATAAAAGTCTAGTAGAGTTGTTTAGACACTTGATTTTAGAAATGGTGAGTGAGGTTAAGGTCTGAGTGAGCCGGCTTGTAAAAGTTTTTCTTTCTAATAATACAAGTTTCATTTTGTACGCTTCGTAACTCAACAGTTTTTGTATACCAAAGATGATCCTACATAACATATAAAACAAATAAAAAACAAAATAAATAAATAAACTATTCCCAAGAACATATAAAACAATTAATAAACAAAATAAACAAATAAATAAACTATTCCCAACAAAAAAAAGAGTAGAACAAGCTACGTTGTGAAAAAAAGACAAGAAGAACAAAAAGTACCCTGTATCACGTATGATGAATGTGCATTGAAAATTAGAAACTGGACAAACAACTATATCGGAGTTGAGTCGGCGACGGCGAGTAGTTTTATTCGAATCGAGAGATACGTGTATATATGTGGTCATGTTGAATGGCTTGTGTACGTACTGAGTTAGATTTGAACATTCTTCGTAAGTTGACATATTTTAGTGAGAAGAGAAGCTGAATGAAAAGAGAGTGTCAAAAGAGGGCAAACGAGAGTTGAGAGTACATGTTAAAGAAACAAGGAAATATACCCAAAATTTGCGTAATTAAGAGGGAGAACATAACATGATCAGAGGGTATATATCTTATAATAATGTATGCGATAACTATTTCATATCTCATGAAACGTACATGAATCTTACCTCAGCTTTATACATGAAATGGGTACTTAACAAACAAAAAAAAAAAAAAAAAAGGAGTTGAGCGTTCGAGTTGGAAGCACTTCAGTCTCCCTGCTCAAATTATCCACAGCACGAGCCGCATGCTGGAAGTGCGCCTATAAATAAGTCCCCTAACATTATAATGGAACTTACTGTGGTCAATTCCCCTAACATTATCAAGTCCCCGTGGACCACCTCCGCCACCACCTCCTCCGTAAGGACCACGACCACCAGGACCATCACCATCCCATTTATTTCCAGCACCAGCTTTTTCTAAAAGCCTCCGACGTCTTCTCCATCTAATGAAACCACATTAATAACAAATTTTCAAAAAAACATCCCGATTAGATGTAACAGAGAATTATAATATTTAGAGGTTGGCAAAGAACATGCATTCATCAACGCGCAATATTATTATAGTATCTTAGAAAGACAAAACACACAGGAAGGAACGGAGAACATTGTCATGAAGAAGGCTTAAATCAAATTGATAAAGGACCAAAATAAGTGAGTTATCGTCCTCAATCTCCAAAAGGAACGCTTAGACTTGACAACACCTGAAACAAAAATTAAGACCAAATTATAAACAAGGGACAACAACAAAGAACAGTCTTCAAACAAAGATCTACAGGGAGTGAGTACTACTAGAATTTCGGAGAGAAAAAGCCTGCTTGCTTCATGTAATTGCATGTTCAAGCACGCTAATTAACTAAATACAACAGATAACTGTTAAGCTAATTCCAGCCCAAATACCAGATTTGATAAGAACACTGAAATCGAACAATTAGGTCAAGATAGAATCGACGGCAAAGGCTGAAAATTGGATCAAACGAGACACGATGATTGCTACAAAATGATAGAATTACGATCGAACAACGGAAGATGATAGAATTGAGAGGATTTGGTTAATCAGATTACCTCCCTCGACGTACGCCATGAGAGACACTTTCCAGAAGAAACGACGGACGAACGAAGAAGAAGAAAGTAATTGGTACGTAAAGTATAAATATGGTTTTTTTTTGGGAGAAAATTTATAAAAAGTTTTTTTATTTTATTAATTTTAACTTTTACTTGAGCAAGTAAACGTATCACTTCATTTTTTTTCTGTAAAATTTTATTTTCATTCACAAACTTTTCATAAAACAAAGGGAGCATTAGTGTTATGATTTGGTGATGATTTTCAATTTTTGACATATTTTTTTGATGGAACAATAACAATTTTAACCTTGCTTTGTGATTAAAGTGATATTTATAATTTTCATAACAAGTTCGAAACACAAAGATAGAAGACTGTGAAGCACAAGGAATATAGTTTGAGTCAATTTTTAGTTTGTTATTAATTATTATTTGTGCTTCACTATTGAAATTTGGAACGTCGTTTTATTAATTATTATTTATCTTTAGAGCATAGTAATAAAGTTTTTGGAGAAAGGTGTCGTTATAAATATTACGTATCTGAAGGGTAAACATACATTAAAAACAATCATATTTCTAAAAACTAAAAACACACCAGATTCTAACATGTCCCTTGTAATGAATGGCACGCTGATCATTTTCACAGTAATATTATCGTATACAACGTACGTAATATTCATCATCTTTTTTCATTAGCATGTCATCCGTTTTATTCATCTAATATATAACAGAATAGGGGTTGATGGTGGTCGAATCATCAAATCAAAATATTTACAAAAATGTCATCTGATCGGATTTTAATAATACGGGTCCAACCCGGTCCATTAAAAATTAAAAATTAAATAAATTTACACACAATACACGAGTCCGGCCTGACCCAAAATTAAAATTTTTATTTTACACAGGTCACACGGGCCCTAAAATTGGTTGATCGAATCACGCACGTGTTGACCGGTACGACTGCGCATCCGGGACAACGCATCCCGTCGGAACGACGTGCGGTACACTAATCATTTATAACATAATATTTTATCAGCATTTTTCATTAATAAGTCATCTGTTTTATTCATCATTTATAACATAATATTCATCAGGTGCAGTACCAAGTATTTGGATGAATATTAAGAATAACTCATACACAAGATGAATTGATAAATATTATGTTGTAAATGATGAATATTATTTTAAAAAATGACCAGCATGTGCTTCATTAAAGAATACATGTCAAAATTTGATGAATATCTAGCTTTCATGAATACTTAATTTTTATTTGACCCATTCTCTCGATCTAAATTTTAAACGATGTTGCATTAGAGTTGCTAATTTCAAAGTTTGAAAAAATTTAACTGGTTTAAATATTGGGAATAATGTCATTTAAATCCCCAACTTCTCAGTTTTGCCCATTTAAATCCTCAAATCAGTTTTGTCCATTTAAATCCTCAACTTCTTAGTTGACTTTCAAAAAAATCTTAAGTTTATGTTGACTTTGTCTTTATATGCATCAGTTGAACATTTAGGATTTAGGGTGTAGGCCTATAATGACAAAGTCAACATAAACTTAAGATTTTTTTGAAAGTCTAAGAAGTTGAGGATTTAAATGGGCAAAACTGAGAAGTTGGGAATTTAAATGACAGTTTTCCCATACTTAATTTGCCAAATCTACTTTGACAACTACTGATGATATATATATGTATTTATTTTGTAGAAGCAAAAAGAAAACAACAACAACAGACGATATAATCATTTAGTATTATTTATGCAACTAGTGTGGAACCCGTCAGTCCGACGGGATGATATTCTTGGTACTGACAATTACTTCTAATAGAACAAAGTAATTGCCAATGTCGCAAATTCGTTAAAGAAAATGAATTATGCACAGACACAACACAACGACATACCTGACAGAATAACGCGAATACATTTCCAAAAAGAATGGTTAATACCAAAAAAATAGTACAAAATAAAGTTACAAAATGGCAATTACAGAAACACGTCGTGAACATATTTATAGCACACAAACACGGCGTGAAAACAGGCACAGTACATTACAACAGAACAACATTAATTTTAGATGAAGCTATTTCCACACACTTCGAGTTCTAAGCAAAGGAAGCATTCTTGGTAGACATGTGAGCATTCTTGATAGACTTCCCTGGCAGTTAATGGAATTCTAGTACCTGCATAAGCGAATACGGTAAGTACCTGCGTAGAATTCAAGTACAACAAAAGAAAAGCAGCGCAGTAACAGAGTACGACATCAAAACAATCTAAATAGCAAAACTCAAAACATATGAAGTTTAAATAGAACACCAACAAAACCTAGGTGAGCACAACTACTCTTACTGCAACGTGGAGCAGAACCACAACAAAACAGTAGCTGAACAACACAACTGTGTCCGATAGTAAATGCAAAACAACAAAGACGAAACAAAATCGAAAACTCACCCATAAAGTTTGACGTATGGCACTGCTGACGACTTTTACCCAATGTCGGACCCAAATAGCTTAATGCCCTGCAACACATAGATAAACACAAACTAAATCAAACACTACAAATCCGAAATTAAATGCAACATAATTCAACAGTAAATGCATAACAACAAAGACGAAACAAAATCAAAAACTCAACCATAAAGTTTGACGTATGGCACTGCTGACGACTTTGAAGGACAATGCGGTTCGACGCGGTTGGGGGTGCGAAGATGGGGATTGGGGGAGGCGCGGCGACGGCTACGGCACAGACAAAGATAAAATTAGACACAAATCAATCATGCTTTTGATCGTTAGAAACAGGCAGGGACTACGTGAATACAGTTTACCTGGTTCACCTGCGCGGCGACGGCGCGGCAATGTGTGGCGACGGAAGGGGTCGACGCGTTTGGTGGGCTGATTTGAGGTGCGGGATTGGGGGTGCGCAATTAGGGATGATGAGGTTCTACGGCGTGGCTACGGCGCGCGGCTAGGGTCGGCGACGGCTACGTTGACGCCGCGGGACGGCGCGGAGACGGATGCGAAGCTACGGCGACGGATGCAAAGATGATGATGAGGGGCTACGGCGCGAGACGGCGTGACGACGGCGTGGGATGGTTTGGCAACGGCGGGACGATGGCGACTGGGCGACAGCGGAACGGGACGGCGCGGCTAGGGTCGGGGATGGAACAGACGGGTGGGTGTACGGCAGAGGTGGGGTTAATTTAGGTTTAGGGGTTGATTTAGGTTTAGTTGGTTTAATTAAATTTTGTTGCAAATAGGTTTAGCAACGAAGTTCAAGTTGAATTAGGGACAGAAAAATATTGTAGCTAAATGGTTGATGGTTGTATTCTTTTATATATATAGATATTAAGGATGTACCACGTACGTTCAAATAGATATTTGAGGTTTTGGACGACGAACGAATCGACTGCGAAGGACAGTAGCGGCAAGATGAGCTGAAGTTAAAAGTATGGAGCCTCCGACAACTCTTTCTATTGGGAGATAAAAATTATCTTTCATCTCATAGAAGGTCGGCGGATGGTTTTTTATTATGTGATGATTAAACGATCAATTTATTTTCATTTGTAATTGTTTTTCTAGTTATAAGAAATATATGATTATATTGTCAATTATATTTACAATAAATAAAAAAAATCATTTTTTCACAATTAAAAATTGAAAACTATAATCATATGTCTTAAGAACATTTTGTATAAATTTAATTTAATATATTTTAAATATTTACAATAATATAACACTAATTTTTATTAAAAATTTATAACAAAAATATTCAATATATTGTCATTATGTTTATATAAGTCTCTGAATTTTAACAAATTTTTAATTTTTTTTGTTATATTTATATGAAATATTAAGGAAATTCAAGCTTTCTGAAAGAGTTGTACTTAAAAAAAATTAAACATTTGTTAAAATTCAAAGACATATAATGACAAACTATTGAACGTTTTTATTATATATTTTATAACAAGTTGTACTATATTTTAGTAAATCTTTTAAAATGTCAAATTAAATTTATCTATCTATATATATAACAGAATAAGGCGACGAACGCCTAAACGGACAATGAATTTACTAAATTATCCATGCCTAAATAATATAAATATTAATAAATATATAAAATAAAATCTAACTTTAATAATATAGATAATGATAAAAATATATATGGAATTTATTATAAAATCCTATTTTAATAATAAAGATAATGATAAAATATATATGTAATTTAGTATCAAATATTAATTTTAAAATTTCTTATTTATCTTCAGTTATCACACGGGCACATTCCGACATACAAGTTTTGAAATTAGACTACACACAGGTCTGGTCCGATCTAATAAAAATTAAATTAAACGGATCACACGAGCACATTTCACACGGACCCATAATCGTTTTTTCCGTCGGGACGACGGGGTCACCGCTAGTATATATATAACAGAATAGGGCGACGAACGCCTAAACGGACAATGAACTTACTAAATTACTCCTACGTAAAAAATATAAATATTAATAACAAAATATATAATATCTATATATATAACAGAATAGGACAACGAACGCCTGAACGGTCAATGAATTTACTAAGTTATCTCTGCCTAAATAATATAAATATTAATAATGTATATATCTCTAAATATTAATAATGTATATATATATATAAAACAAAATCTAACTTCAATAATAAAGACAATGATAAAAAAAAAATATAAAATCCATTATTAAATATATATATTTTAAAATTTCTACTTTGTTTTCAGTTATCACACAGACTCATTCCTGCACATGGATTTTAACACCAAACCACACAAATATAAGTTTAAATTTACCCATACCACACATATTAGGCCTGAACAATTAAAAATTAAAATTGGACGTTTAATTTACACAGTTCATACAGACAATAATTTGCTCGATCAATTCCCGCCCGTATTTGACCGTTCGATTGTGAATTCGGGATGATGCATTCCCGTCGGGACGACGGGCTGTACGCTAGTATTATATAACAGAATAGTGTCCTCAACCACACATATAGCGACGAGAATTTTCATTGCTAAAATTGTAAAAATTGTTGCCAAAATTTTAATGAAATCTTACTAAACCTTACTAATTTTAAAAGTTTAATTTTACACAGAACACACAAGTTCGTTTAAATTTACACAGAACACACGGGTTCAGTTCGACCCATTAAAAATTAAAAGTTTTATTTTCATAGATCACACGTGCCAAAAATTGATCGATCAAGTCCGTCCGTATTTGACAGGTTCGATCGTGCTTCGAGACGACGCATTCCGTCGGGACGACGGACGATACGCTAGTATAAAAATAACATATATAAACGGTCCAATTTGCCACCCCTAGTTTCATCCCCTATGCATTGTGAATTCTAACAATTGTATTTTTAGTTTTAACAAAAACCACCATTTTCAAGGCGGTCGAATCTCAAATGTAATTTTATCTTGCTGTTTTGCTCTCAACATTTAATTTAATTTTTTTTGTTTTATACCAAGCCAACATATTAGGCCAAATTTATAAACCCATTTTGAAAAATGTTTCGAAAAAGTTTTGAAATTGTTTTGAAGTTTACTTTTGAATAACTTTTTAATTTAAAATTAAACTCAAAACAAACACAGAACTAAACTCAAATTTTTTGGTGTTTATATACATTTCATCAAATTCAACCCATTTACTCATTTGTAACACCTTTTCACCTCATCCCACCACCATAACTTCTGACCGAACGCCACAACTTCCACCCGGCCACCACAACTTATGGCCGACCACCACAACTTCCGACCGGCCACCATAACTTCCGTCCGACCAACATAACTTCGGACCGACCACCATAACTTCCGACCGACCACCATAACTTCCGACCGGCCACCATAACTTTCAACCGACCGACCACCACAACTTTTGACCGACCGCTACAACTTCCGACCGGCCACCATAACTTACGGCCGAGCGCCACAACTTTCTACCAATCACCACAAGTGTAAAACATTATGACATACTATTTCAACAACACTATTAAAAGCTATGACATATTGTTTTAACTTCAGATCGACCACCATAACTTCCGACCGACAACCATAACTTCCGACCGACCACCATAACTTTAACCAACAACCACAACTTTTGACTGACCGCCACAACTTCCGACCGGCCACCATAACTTACGGCCGAGCGCCACAACTTTCTACCAATCACCACAAGTCAGTGGCGGAGCCACATAGAGTCCGGGGTGGGCACAGGCCCACCCTGGAATTTTTGATTTTTTGAATATATATATTGTACTTTTATCGTCCTATAATTTTCGTCAAAAAATAAAAATAATAAAATTAACAATTTTTTTGCTAATTTTAATTTTTTCCTTACAACCATACACCTATGTTTGTTCTAACTCCAAATTTTCTTCTTATCAAAAAAAAAAAACTCCAAATTTTCTTTAAATTTTCTTTTACTCTTCTTTTTTTCCGCAATCAAACAAGGCCTAAATGAGATATTTTCTCTCTCACAATTATACTTTCTTCAATCTCTTCACTTCTTACTAATTCTCTTTCATATTTTTATCTCATATCACTTAACTGCTTTAAAAATAACATTCATTCTATAATTTTGTATCACTTCATATATAGTTTGTTTGTATTGATCATGCGTCGTTTATTTATATTATTTATCAGTGCCCACCCTCACATTTTTTTCTGGCTCCGCCACTGCCACAAGTGTAAAACAATTATGACATACTGTTTTAACAACACTATTAAAAGCTATGTGAAGAAAAACACAAATGATTGATTTGAAAATAAACAAGAAATCACTCCTGAAGAAAGCGAAGAAATACCCCACTTCATATTTATTTCACATCAATAGATTTATTTGTCCAATCGCCAATTCCTTTCGATCATTTCAGCAAAGTCAATTTGATAATAAATGTAACAAACTTGCTGGGCATACGGTAAAGGTGTTCCTATGTGCTCCGTCGGTTGCTGGAAAACGATATTTGGACGACTGATTTAAAGTGATGAAGATGATTAAAAGGGAGCTGATTGCATTTTGAGTTATGCCTCGATTGAATTTTCCATGAGACTTGGTGCTGCTATTTGGTTTGAGGTGCAGGCGACGAAACGATTTTAAAGTAAATGGGCTCAGGCCCAATTCAGCTAAAAGAAAGAGCGGGTGTTAATTTGGAAAAGGCTGAAACGTCGTCGCATGAAATTATTAAACTGGAGTTACTGCACAGAGATTTGGGTTGTGAGTATGGAGAAGAAGCTTTGTTCGTTTCGTGCATCCTTTTCCAACTGAGCCCAGCCTTCACTTGGTTCGCTTCGTAACATTTTAATATTTAAAGTAATAGTTTTGCGCCTAGTGGTTGAGGACACAGTCATGTGTCCTCGAGGTTCAGGGTTCGAATCCTACCTCCACCATATTTATCTAATGAATTTTGTATTTCATTTAGGTGCTTTCTATTTCTCCCGCATTCAGGCGTGAAGGCTATTTATTCTGCCCGTCCGTCGCTGGCGTGGCAGCTGTCTATTACATGAAGTTGTTTGCGCAACATAGTTCTTGTCGAGTCGTTTCGAGATCATTGGTGGAGATGCCGCTTAAAGGCCTGAGCGTTAATAGATGTTTATGTACTTGAGTTAGTGTATGTATGAAAATATTCATGTACTACTTGTAACTACCCATCGAAAAAAAAAGTAATTGTTTTGCGATATCGAGAAAACAAAGTAATAGTTTTGCAAAAAAGCTGCACTTCCGCTATTTCCTAAAACAAAATGTATTTAGGTACGGTCATTTGATAATTGTTTGGGCCAGGTTTGGGCCCAAATATGTGACCCGCTCTCATTTTGTCGGGTTGTTCAGGATCGATCCGGCCCGTCCCATAGATACGTGCCCATTATCATGGCATGTTCCTTGTCAGTGGCGGATCTAGTGTAGTAATAGGGGGGTCAATTGACCCCAATGAATTTTAAAAATTAAGGAGTAAATATACATTAAATATATTCATGACCCCATTAATTTTTTAACTTTGACCCCATTAATTTTTAAAATTTTTATTTTTGATCCATTAATTTTTAAATTTTGAACCCATTTAAAATGAGATAACTCAATCTGAAAAGTTAAGGAGATTGGCTGAATTTTATCCGAATTATTTTGATTTTAGAGATCAACTGGTTTTGGAGCATCAACTTCGTATGTATATTGACAATGTTCGAGAAGATGTGAGGTTTTCAAAGTTAAAAGATCTTGGTGCTCTTGCGAAAGTAATGGTAGATACAGGAAAACATCAAACATATCCTTTGGTGTTTCGACTCTTAAAGCTAGTCTTGACATTACGCGTTGCGACTGCAACAGTTGTTTGGTGCTTCTCTTCGATGAAAATTGTGAAGACAAGTTTGCGTAACCGATCTTGTTAGCAACAATGATGTGATAGAACGCTTTATGAAAATGAAAAATTATATGGAACAACTGTAATCTAATGTTATATAGTATATTTTAGTAAAAGTTGTGTGGACTATTGACCCAGTCAAAAACCTTTCTGGATCCTGCCACTGTTTTGTTCCTTGTAATGATATCTAACATGTTTTGACTTTGAACTGTAGACTGAACTCATGTCGGATCCTACACATGGTTGACCTCAATATGCTTAAAGTCCTTGGCGTTTTATATATTGTACGTTTCTGCTCGAACGCGATGGGGAAAGAAACCAAAACAAGTCCCACGTAGCCATGCCTAGCTAAAGTAAGATTCAACCACTTCAGAGCGACAATTAGTTTACATGTTACACAACTGTAAGCAACTAACAGAAATCCAGAGCAAAGTCTCTAGAGTGGTTAATTAATTATAGCTATTATATATAATATATAATCATGATTGGCATTGTAAAAAAAAAACGACCTCAGTTTTGACCTTTACCAATGTAACGATCGATCGATAAACTAGATCCATGTCATCATCGTTGATTGTTAAGGTTTCTAGCTAAAACCCAGATGGCTGAGTCCAAATGGAAGGAGTTGATAGTGATTGTGCAAACTTGGTTTGAAAGATTTAAAGCTGTGACGAATAGAAAATGAAACAGTTAAATGTGAGAATGGGATGGATACATGAGTTTGTTAGGTTCAACTATAAGTTTGACTAATAAGGGACAACTTGCCCATGCAAGCAATTAGGCTAATCAGTATATGTTAATGAATTCAATCAGTGTCTCTCGAAAGAGCTTTAGACGGATGTTGAAGAACGATCGTTTGCAATTGCATGCACGGAAAGCACCAAATAGAGACTCAAGTGAATGCGTCATAGATGGTTTAGATCGGTGAAGTGACGCCGTTTCGGAGAGCAGGGTGACGCATTGTTAAACAAAGTTATCAAAGTTCTTAGGTAAAATGTAACAATTATTTGGGGTGTTTTCCAACTTATAGTTTGCCAACCGTTGATAAG
Organism: Echeveria elegans; assembly: GCA_035048345.1. Taxonomy (NCBI): domain Eukaryota; kingdom Viridiplantae; phylum Streptophyta; class Magnoliopsida; order Saxifragales; family Crassulaceae; genus Echeveria; species Echeveria elegans. The sequence continues at coordinate 49,067 of JAWWMW010001524.1, forward strand.
TGGGAACATGTGCATGTGTGTTGCAATCTTCATTATTTGTCTTCTCCGAGAGTCAATGTATTGAAAAGATACTTGCCTTAATTATTTATATTTATTTATTCCCATGCTTTTTTTTTTTTTTTTTTTTTTTAAAAAAGTTTAACATCTTCCATTAAAAGATGCATTTGCAAACAGGCTTCCATGCATTTATTTATTCCCATGCTACTACATTAAAATCTAATTCAAGCTTCAAGATTAACGAGTCTTTTATTTCTTTAACTTAAACTTACTATCTACACATGTTATACACTACGTGGTATTCCATGGTTTTATGGAGAAATGATTTATAGGGAGAGGTTTGCTAGAATGAATCACTCTAATTTGGTGCACAATGTAGTTGATGCAAACGGTGATGTATTAATACACTAAATTAGGATGATGCATCAGAATAATTCTATTTATGCATAGCTGTTGTATTGATATAAGTCCATATGACATGAAAGACAAAGATATTAGTTACTATTTGGATATTATAGTATGGAGGCTAGACAAAATAATTGTAACTTAAGGATTAAAATACCCAAAAATTAATTTTTAAAAAAGAGTTTTTTTATCAAAAATCATCCGTAAAATATGATTTTTTTCCAATAGCAACCCCCAAAATGAGTAATTATTCAAAACCACCAAATATTTTTTTCCAATTGCCACTCATATAAAAAATAAGTAGATCAATAGACACTTGCTCATCGGACCATAAATCGTAAAAAATAGTAAAAAACTTAAAAATATTCAAAACCCTAAAAAATGGTAAAAAAGTTTATAAAGAAAAGCATTACAAAAAACAGGTAAAAAAGTTTGATTTTGCATGACAATGAATGCATTAAAAAATTATAATTATAAGACTTGTTTAGGTAAACCTTAACTCGATACTCAATTTGTCCTGATTTGTGACACGAGTTTTTACAAAAATAATGTAATTGTAATGAAAGTATAAGATAAATATAAGTAAGAGGAGAATGAATGAAAAAACATAATATTACGTGAGAGATAAGTAAGTAATAATATTATAAAATGGAAACAAAGAACAATAAAAATAATTAACACAATAATCATTATTGTATTAAATGAATAATATAATCACTCAACGCAGAGACATACCGTACTTGACTTTATAATTAATGAACCTCATAGGATGGCTGTATCTGTCTCGCATATATATAGTCTTTGGGACTACAACATTTGACGTCTGACACATGTGACAACTACTATAAGTAAATAACTGTGTGTGTCAAGTTTTTTATTTTTTTTATTTTGGGGGATAGTTGTGTCAGTCAAATACTTAGCTAATGACTTTGGTGTTAGATTAATTCGATCCCGAATTACTGAATAACGTTGATGAATTCATAAGATAACAACAAGAAAAGCTTACAACTGAAATCGGAAGCGTACCTTAGAAATTGTTGTAGCTTTTCTGTTGTTGTGGATCTTCCACTGTATACTGACCTGATCGAATCCTCGATCAACTGTTGATGGAAAACAATTTTTGTGTTTTGGAAGGTGATGCCGTAAAAAAGAGTTTTGAAATCCCAATGCTTAATGCGCTATTTATATAAAACACACTTTATGGTCAGTTACAATGGGGACCACAACTTATAGATAATTACGATTTGGCCCTTCAACAAATACGTA
>JAWWMW010001524.1:50834-67729 GCA_035048345.1 Echeveria elegans
TGCAGATGGAGTCATCTGTCCTGAATTTCTTGAAGTTTGAAATGACTGCCCCTACAACTAAATGCTTCTTGAGGTAGAGTGATTCAGGAGGCTCTGTGATTGTTTTTTTAACTTAATTAAATGTGGCTGAATTTCTAACTAATATTTTCCTTTTTGTCACATTTGAAAGGCGATTTCTTCGAGTTGCTCAATTCCTGAACGAGGTACACATTTCTCTAATGATGCTTACTTTTACATGGTTATTTAGTTTCATGTAGGAGTAGGACCCAAGTTAATAATACTGGATGTGTGCAGGTTCCATCATTGCAATTAGAGTCGATGGCTAACTATATATCCGAGCTTTCTCTCTTAGAGTACAATTTTCTCCGGTTTACTCCATCTTTAATCGCCTCATCATCAATATTCTTGGCAAGATTCATACTACAGCCTTCCGATAGACCTTGGGTATGTTTCCCCTCTGTTCACAGAGTAATTAGGTTCTCTATAATTCTTCGAATGCTTGTCACCTTTCTCATTTCTTTTTTTCATTTGGTTCCAGAATCCGACACTGAAACATTACACGATGTACCAGCCATCTGACATGCATGAATGCGTGAAGGCATTGCATCTTTTGTGCCGTCAGGATTCTAGCCTAACTGCAATTATAGAAAAATATAGTCAGCATAAGGTAAAATCCGTTGTCCAATTTTTACTTTCTTTACCGTCTTATTCTGAAGGAAATCATCATACTGAAGTGTTTATTGTTTTGTGAATACAGTACAAGTTTGCGGCGAAGAAGATATGTCCATCCGTGATCCCGCCAGAATATTTTCTCAATAGATATTAGAGGATTGTTTCTTTATGATAGGGTTTATCCAATTCTTGATGGAGAGCAAATTCATAAATCAAAAATCACCAACTGTGGCACGAGGGAGCAATATCTTATTTTCTCCATCTCAGCTGTAGTAATAATATAACTCATGTTACATTCAATGTTTCTATCACCAATTGATGGGATACAGTGCCATTCTATCCTTCGATGAAGTTTTGCCTAATACCCAGTAGTTACCTTCAAGCTTGCTAGAATATAAGAACGAAAAATTGCAGCACTCACACGAAGCCGGACTCAAAAAGGAGGTCATTTCAATTTCTAAACATTTCAGGAAAAAAAGTCGTTGATAACAGTGGAGTTTTCTTCGAAAGGAGGATTCTTTGCAAGTGAAAGTTACCAGGCACCACTTCAGTTCTAGTAAACCACCGATTATGTCTCCTCATGGGAAAAGCCGTCAAATCTCTTACGATGTACTCCCGTCTCAAATTGCACAAATTTGTACCAAAGCGAATAATATGTAGCTTGGCAGATAACGCAGATATGCTTCAGACATGGAAGTCCCTCTACCATCAAACTCATATTAGGAGCGCCTAGTACTAAACTCTTCAGCGGAGGCTGCGACACAGCAAGTGCGATCAGGACTTGGTCGTGAACATTAAAAGCACTAAGAGACACATGCTTTAGATACTTAATAACTGATTCTGATTGCACGCATTTTCCCACTTTGGCAGAATTAAGCATGAGCGAGCGGACACTAGACATATACTGAGGTCAGTTGTGGATTGTTAGTAAAAAAAGTGTGCGCAATGCTTTATCAGTAAACGTGCAATCTTGGAAATTCACACTCTCTAGCTTCGTACGATTCGATGAGAGTATAGCAACAGTCACGTCTGTCAACCATTTTGCGCTGCTGATGGTTGATCTTTTGCAGTTTGGAAGCTTGGACGTTATCCATCTTCATTACTAAAACATTCATAGCTGATATCCACACCTGTACGGATACGATAACCTGCTCTGCGGAGAAGTGCATATAATCCACACCTGCCTCGCTAAAAATCAGCTTTAAGCTTCTGATAGCCACGGATGTTAACATTTTTTCGATAGTACGAGATACAAGAAATTCATAATGTAGATTACTTAGGAAAACGGACTTCCAGCTTCTCAAGATTCTTAAGCAAGTAGCTGGAGTTGGATATTGCCAGTAATGTAACATCAAGTTTTCTAGAGCGGTTGTATACATTTGTTTAATGAAGTCAGATCCATAACATTGCTTACACCTTAAACCGTGCCTGTCTCGTTGTGCTGCAAAATGTAACATGCTTGTGAACTTCCAAAGAATATGCATCGTACAACAGAAGGCCGGTCAAAAATGTATGTAACGATTAATGCATTGTCTTCCATTTAATCATTTTATACTTTTAAGAAGTTGCAGATGGCATAGAGTGGTTTCATATGAACTTTTCCGTGACCCTTCTCTGCTTCTGCAATTCATGAAACTGTTTTTTAAAGAATTCGGAAAACTTTTATGATTATGTTTTTTTGTTGTTGGCATTATTAGTTGATGATGATGAAGATGCTTCTGTTGAAACTTGAAAGGATGATGCAATTGACCTTAGTTTTCAAGTTAATAGAGTTGACATTCCATGGATGGCCTCTTATAAATATGATCTGATTCAATCCTCATTTCAATATTCAGTCATCTACTTCAACTACAGCTTGTTTTCATCATCTGCATAAATTTACGAAAGAAAATATTCACATGGCGATTCCTGTAATTGATTTCTTTAAGATCAATGGACCGGACAGGGCTAAAGCATTGGCTGAGATCGAAAATGGCTGTGTCGAATGAGATTTTTTTTCAGGTAACTTTATTAAGTTGTCGTGTACATTGTATGAGCATTTCATTACCAATTTCTCAAGCATCTACTGAAACTAAATATCGGAGATAATTTATGCAAATTTCTTCTTCTTATTATTACAGTTGATGAACCATGGGATATCAGAAGAGTTGATTGATAGAGTGAAAAAAGTCAGCTCAATGTGTTTCGAGACCAAGACAGAATAAAAGTTCAAAATCTTAACCCTGGTAAGACTGTTGAATGAACTTGTTGAGATTAAAAGTGGTGACAAGTTGAAAAGATGTCATCTGTTTCTTTGACGACAATGAGTGGGCTTCAGGCACTCCCGGGTTCAAGTAAGTCACGCATTGCGGGTTCATCTCATTTTTATTTTTATTCAAAAAAAAGTTTTTTGCATTTTCTTCTTCTTCTATTTCATATATCTGATCAATTGAATGATTTATCAGGGAAATCATGGTCGAATACAGAGCGGAACTGGAAAGTTAGCTGTAAATTTAATTGAAATTATGGGGGGTTACCAATAGGACATATCAAGAAATCCTTCAGTGGAGCGGACAAGGCCTTTCTTCGGCACAAATGTTACTCACTACCCACCATGCCCTCAACCAAACCTCGTAGGTAAAATGAGCCGGGTTTTTTTACCTGATTTTGTATGAAAATGACAAGAATCGAACCCTAGTCCCATTGAACTTAGCCACAACAGAACTCAAACTTTACTACAATTCATACGTTTTTTAAAACATAGCCACACTCATTATTAAATCTTAACAGCCTGAAAGCTAGTGTATGTTTGTATCTTTAGATTTCCGAATTTCTTTTCGGTTTTGTGAGTCGCTTGCCAAGTTGATAGCAGAGCTTGTAAATTATCTTGGATGGAGAAAAGTACTTTGTTTGTTAAATAAGTTTCTGAATCGAAAGCGTTAGTTGCGACTGGCTTTAACAATGAATACAATCAGGCATGGTCGGTTTTATTGAGAAAGAAAAAACCGAACACAAGAAAACATTTGAGCATGGAATGACATCCTACGGTCGTCAACATGTGGGGGTTGTCCGCAATCCGCATGCATACACAGGTAGTTCTGAGAAGCAAGGATATTAAGGAAGTTCAGCCTACCATAACCATTTCCTAATGTCTACAACTGCACAACTAACATACACTTACCAACCACACAGCTCACTGCCCTGTAGAGGCTGACGAATGCGAGCTGCTGGATTTCTGAGTAATGACTGGTAATTGTGGCTTTTGAGGCTTCAGTCGCTCATCTCCATTGGTAGGGAGTTTCTCCGGGCGAATGTGTACTTTGCCGGACTCTCCTTCTGGCATGCGCTTCAACTTTTTCTTAACTAAGGGGGAACGAACATCATCTACAATGTCACAGTTTGGACTTGCCTTTACTTTCTCTTTTTTAAGTTTTTCTTGGATTATGGCATTTGGTGTGGGAGCTTCAAGGGCCAACGTTGAAACAGGAGCTAAATTGTATGAGAGAATTTTAACATGATGACCCGGATCGGTTGTTTGTTTCTTTAAGGGCTGAGATTCTAGCTGCTGAAGAGCTGAAGTCGAACCCAATTTACCTTTGACCACGAGCTTTGGAGTTGATAACTTTTTCTTTTTGATATGTGCACCACCGTCCTGGAGACATCCAAATGTTAGACCATACAACCTTTGGCATAAGTATTTCAAATTTGTTTAAAAAAATTGCTTAACTAAATGAGATTGCAACACACTAAGATTGTTCCCCTCTTGAGCCCAACATAGACCCATCAATGCCAGAATTGACAGAGCCAAAGTGCAAAACTCAAATGTGTGACATTTCAGAGCGACAGATCCCACTTATGTAAGCAAATGATTCCAAACAAAATAAGCAAGCAAAACGCCAATTTTCATGTCTAGTAATCATCAGAGACGAAGAGTCAAGAGAGTACCTCTTTATTATGGCGCACAGCTCTCCTCCTGTCTTTTGACCTACAGATTGCGCGTTTAATACTAGCACCATCCATCAATCCCGCCGGCCACATGTGTTCAAGCTGGAGCACAGAGATGATCCAAAAAAGAAATATATAAATCAAAACTCAGTTTTCTAGTAAACCAAAAATGAAGACACGGTCGGGCTCATGTTTCTATTTCGAGCTTTTTTCATATGACCCCATACGAACAGCTAGGTTTATTCACCTTCATTGTGGACAACTTGACTAATGACAATGGTACCCGAAATTATGATGCACTGTTTCTTTTACGCACAAAGTGGTTCAACCATAAAGCATCTTACTATTAGAACATCATGGAAACAAAGCTAGGGAGGAATAGATAACAACAAAACTAACAAAATTTCATGTTTGTACTGACAAACAGGTGGGCAAGTTCAAGAATAGCCAGATCTGAAAAATAGCATACCTCATTATAAAGCTTTCTAGTCTGTGAACCTGAATCTTCATCCAGCCCCTTCAAAAATCAAAGAATGTACGTTAATGATTAACCTCAAAATACAAAGCTGGAAAACATTAAAGAGTGGAATCAGAAGCCGGACATCAAGATAAAGGTCATATAGATCACAAATTTTATCCTCCAATGCAATGCTCATGGAATACTTCTTTTTACTAGCTTCCTTCCCCTCAGAACCAAATTCCTGAATGTTGTTGGTCATTCCTGTTTGCTGCTCCAACTCCTATTGATCATTTTCAGTACAAATTAACATTTTTGCAAGAGGGATAAAAATCATGTTAAAGACAGCGCATTAAGAAAAACTCTATTAATTTTTTGCATCCCAAAAGTCCAAGGGGAAATGGTTGTCCAGTTATTAAAATCCGAGCTACAAATGTTTGAAAACACGTTCACAATGGCTGTAAACAAAACAATTAGGGAACCATGAGTAGCTAAAAGACAGTCAGATGTGACACACGTTCACAATGGCCATAAACAAAACAATTAGGGAACCATGAATAGCTAAAAAAGACAGTCAGATGTGACATAATGATCCATAGCTTTACTAGACCAAGACTTGAGACAAATAAAAAAAGGCATCCATTCGAAATTCTGAAAAAAACATGTGTAGTAGTGGCCAGAGACAAAGACCCACAATTAGAGTTACCTAATGATATTCCTACCTGAGTTATTAATTCAATAGCTTCCCTCTTTATCTGTTGGAACTGAGCTTCTTTCTCTTTGTTAGCTGACAGGCCACTGCTTATCATCATTCTTAAGTTCCTCTGCTTCCAATCACAAACACAGCAACCATAAAATACATGTATGGGTGTGTGCACACGAAAATTAAACAGATACCTTTATTTGTTAGAAGCATATAATTATATGCACTGGTAATATTACTAGACTTCAAGCTTTGAAACATACAAAACGAAAGACAGTGAATTTTGATGTTTGATGGAGTATGATGCCAACAGAATTATAGGATTTCCAAAAAATACACATCGTGAGTTGGATAGTAGTAACATTATTTTGGGCACGCCTTCACACAGTTCTCATGAATTCGTCTATAAGGATTAAAGGGTTTTTAGAATAAAAACAAAACAAAAACACTTGAACTCAAACATGAATAATACCAGCTCACAAGAATGATAATTGGGTTACGGAGTTCTCCAGAGTTAAAATCAATCACCATACACAATGCATTTGGGATTTCCTCAAACTATAAAATAACATTCGGATTTCTGGTGTAAAGAGTAATATTCGTTGAAGTACCTTTAACGTTCTTAGCTGCATTGTATGGCCAAGGAAGCCCATTAGACGATTTACTACTTCCTCGGGCACCTCACCATCACTGGCTTGCTACATGACAAGATAGTTAATATGTCAAGTTCTCAACAACCTGAGAATTATTCAATAACAAGAAAACACTCAAGGTTGCTGTCAGTTACAGCTAGTCGAGCAACTTTAGCAAGCTTCTGCTTTATTTCTCGAGGTAACCTCCTCTTGATTGCTTGACCATTCACATCAGCATCTGGAACTTCCATCGTTGGTGGCCTTGCTGCAAAGGAAAAGCAAGATTTGCAACTTAAAAAGATTCTACTTTCTGCTACAGAAGTAATGAGCAAGTCCTCTCGACCCATAAAGCGCATGACTTGAGCATTTTAATAGCAATTCACAACAATAAATATTCATGCATTAATGCTCAGTAGTAGTCAAGTGCATCATTTTGCAATAGGTTTACTTAGTATTTACCTTCTGCAACCATCCTTTCCAGCTCTTTGATGGCCTTCTCGAGCAAAGTGCTTTTCGACTTAACAACAGAACCACCATCTTTCTTATGCACCTAATGAGAAAATCACATCAGGTAAGACTCGCAGAAAGAACATCAATTTAAGATTGGCCACAGACCTGCAGAAACAAACATAATACACCACAACAATACTAACAAGAATTTCTCACCCATTTTAAGTAATATCCATCCAGGGAAACAAAAGAAAATTTTAATAACACCTTACGAAGATAAGCCCAATAATCTCAACCAAAGAGGAAGGAGCCAATCTCTAACTGAATTTGCAACTAGTTCAGATTCAGCTTAAAAGCAACAACATTGTCAGGGTTTTGACAGTTCACGATTAGTAATCTACAATATCATTCATGAAATCGTATACAGTGTCACCCACCTGCTTATGCCTTTCATCTGATTACACCAAGTCGAATTTTTTAATACTGACGCAAGGCTTGGGTAGCTTGATGCCGAAGTAAAGCATACCATATTACCAATAATGCAGTTAGCACATACAATTCAACCTATGAGATTATTTTAAATACTTACAGCTACTTGAGTATGTTTTCCATCGGACATATGAGTTTCTTTCATCTCCCAACTGGTGCTCTTTTTCTTGTGTTTGACTGGTCGCAGCAGCCCATCGACAGTAATCAATCTTCTATCTGACGGAGAGTCTGCATGAGAACGACTATCAATTTTGAGACGAGGATCAGAATGTTCACTGGCATCTTTCCCTCTGTTAACCGCCATTTTTGACTGGTGTTCATGTTTCTGTTTTTCTGTAGAAATTTTTGGTTCTGCCAAACCAACCATTGAAGTGCCATTGGAAGGTTTAGAAGATTCAGCATAATCCGTGGAGAAATCAGCAGACTTTTTATTTAGTAAACTTTGGTGTTTTCTATCACCAAAATGCTCGCTTTCAGCAGCGCTTGCTCCCGGGGTAACAGAAGTGATTTTCTGTGCTGTTGCTTCAGGTGCCAACTTATCCAATTTTACATGTTTCTTTCTCAACGGACCATTATCATGTAGTGTCAATGAGGGGTCTTTCCTTCGTCTTTTCTTTGGCTGCTGAGCAGGTAGCACTGGTGATTCTTTTCTGGTATTGAAAAGAGAACAGTTAGCATAATTTAGACGGGGATGCAGAACCGAAAATATCAGGAAAAGTGGAAGTTATGAGGCTTGATTGTTGAGAGAATTTTAAAACACGAAGCTTCCATACATCCACCTGATAATGATCTAATAGATTGAATATCCAAAAAACCAAAGAAATTACAAGTAGATGCACATGAGAACCTCATGTTCCTAGGAGAATGTTGAATAAATGGTACTGAATTATGTTTTAAGATCTTGTCTATACGACAAAAACCCTTGAAAAGGTCTTTTTTTTGTGCAATGCCATGAAAATACATATCATATCAAACAATCGTCAAACAACTGAGTAAGATTGAGTAGTTACAGTTCTCAAACTAAATCAAGCTGTGGTTCCTCTACATGCTTGGCCAGTTATAAAACTAGATAACAACACGTCCTTCTTTTCTGAAACTTCCTGAAGTGAAATGACTTGTTTGGCTACATAACAATCATAAACTGCAAAGAAAACAAGAACATAAAGGGAGGAAAAAAAAAAGACTTACACAGCCTCCAACTTTCCTTTATTAACAAAAAAGCCATTGTGCTTGGTTGAACAGTTATCAACTTGAAAATATTCATCCTGCATAAGCAATCAAGGTAAATTTCTATCATGTTAGTTACATTTGCACAAAAAGTGAGCTCCAAGTGACAAATCATAAGCCAAACAACAATTCGACTTGATAAGAAAAAAACTCATTATACAAGAGAGACAAACGAGACTACTAACCAGCTCAGCATCATCTATAAACGAATCCTCTGTATCATATTGATCATCATCAGGGACGTCATTAAGGTCTTCATCACTACTATCATTACCCTGGGAGTTACAGCAACCAAATGAAACACTTAGTGAATAGAAGACATCATGAGGATGTGAAATGACATGACTAAAAACGAAAGAACCAAAGTCTGCTAACCTTATACAAGCGTTCAATCTTTTCTATAACGGCATTGAAACGGTTAGCTGGGGGCTCATCCTTAAGGTCGGTTTCGGGTGGTGGCTCCTAGGAGTTATCATGAAAAATCAATCAGGTGCACAACAGACAAAACAGCTGCATGCACAACTTTCCCACACGACTACTTTCACTTACATATCTGATATGAAATCTGTCAAAAATGCAAAAAAGCATGAGCCAGTTAACACTAATTTCAAGAGCGATACGCCCCACACACAAAAAATGGCCAAAACAGAAATGACACAAATTGAAAGAGGATACACATTGAAATGAACACTTTCAAAACGCTAACGGATTAAATTCATTGCTAATCAAACATCCAAAGTGTACAATATACATATCTCCGAAATGCTGGTGCCCCGAGTACGGACAAGCCGCAGTCAACCCAACCAACAAATATCCAAAACACAAACCACATTGCAAAGCGAGACAAACTCCAACCTGAGGAAGAGGAATTCCAGAGTCTTTCGCCACAGCAGACGACACAGTCACAATCCCAGAAGCAGATCCATTAACTTTATTCGCCTCCTTAATCAATTTCTTCCACGACACAATCGTCGTCTCACCAGGTCGTAACTCCACCGTAAACCTCTGCCGATCGCTTGATTTCACAGCTGATGTCGAAGCAGAAGGATCGGCAGCAACACCATTATTTTCATCCGGCATGATTTCCGACGACGATATCAAACTCGGAAACCCTATCGGGATTCGAAAATCGAGAAGAAGAAAGCAGTCGATTGGATAGTGTGGATAGTGAAACCCTAAAATTGAGTGAAAGGGGGGTTATAAGATTGAGGGAGAGACGAATGCGTCTGAGTCATCCAATTGGAATTGGAATTCTGGTGTGAAGTATCTCGCTTTGCTAAAATCTTACTGGAGACGAATCTCTCGTCGGAGAAGCAAACGGACGTGTCTGGTTGTACATTTTGTTCTCTCTTACTTCCCTGACAATTTTCATTTGCTGCTTATTTATTTTTGTTACTCCTTCAATAAAATATTGCCTAGGCATTTTTTTTATTAGAACAGTAAGGAATTATCGCTCGAAACACAGTATTAATAAATATTTATTACTAATGAAAAACGATCCGGAATCGTTTTTCATGACCAATACAACTAAAGAACAATGAAAATAAATAGACACTCAATATTTTTTTTTTTTGACTATAACAACTTATTTGCAAGGAATCTCAATCAACAAGTTGATCATTTTATTATTATTATTATTATATGTTTATTCGAATCGTAATTTACTGTCAATGTTATTCTTGACCTCTATACCTGAAATATTATAAGCAATCCAATGTATGGGTAATATACATGTTATTCCAAATGTGGGTGGCAGTCATATGAACAGGCAATATTCCAACAGTGGGCTTAGGGAACACATTCTCTTTTGGGCAGAAGAAACTGATGATTCCGCCTTGGATGCGTAGAAGACAGGGTGGTTTTGCCCAGAAACATGATGTGCAAGGAGAGGTAAGAAACTTGTCATATGGCATGTGGTAGCAGCAAAATGGAGCTGCTGTCAAATATTTTGCGTCAGGATACATCTTTGGTTCTTGTTTCGTCATTTATCATTCAAATATTCTTGTAATCTTTGCGACTGGATTCTCGCATTGGGGATGGATGGAAAAGCTTACTGTACTTTGGTCGAATAACAACTATATTCATTTCTTGCTCTGCACTAGAGGTGAACCCGTCGTTCCGACGTGACCGCGCCATGAACATACGATTTTATTTATATCTATGTTTGATTCTCCATACTGCTCTCAACGTTTACTGCTCTAGTTTTATTTGTTTTATTTTTTAAGGTATTTTATTCTGATGTCTCCACTCGATCCCCCTCAAATTTCCCGATGTATTTCACATAATTTTAAAATTTTAATATGTCCATTTTTAATTTTTAATTTTTAATTTTTAATTTTTAATTTTTAATTTTTAATTTTTAATTTTTAATCTTATTCTCCAACACAAAATTAGACGTTTCCGTCGCTATATGTGTGGTTGTGGACATGAATTCTATTATATATATATATAGATGACATACTTTAGAATATCCATTTTGTTATTTTATTTCAGCATCCTTTTCCAATAGCTTTATACTTATTTTCTTGGAAAGTTTGGGTAGGTAGTTCTGCTCTGCTCTGTCCTTCAGTAGACTCATGTAGTGGAAATCTTGCAGCAGCAGCAATGTTTAAGTTTGCAACAGTGAACTATGTGAATGAATATAGCAGCTGAGTATACGGTAGAGTGCAGACATTTGCTTAATTATGCCATATCGAAGGATGTTGGATGATAGCAGTGTTTAGAATATCTATGCTGTAGGGGATGGACATCATCTGTTGAAACAAGATGTCCTTGACTCTTAACAGATTCACCAACATATCTGTGACTAGAAGGCACATTTCCACCTCCAAAACTCTGTGAAATTTACAAAAATCAATTAATGGAATACACAAATGTATTAAAAGAAAGAAAAAAAAAAATGTGACGATGGTGAACTCTCTCAAGAACAAGAACCACCACCTCAGTCAAAACTCTCATCCAAAACCCCTCCACCTAACAGCAACCTAATCCACGAGGTCCCTTTGTAAAACTGGAATGTCGCAGGATTCACTTACTTGTATGGCAGAAAGGGTCGCAGATGGTGAACTCAGCCACAAGCCCAGACACCAGGATTTGTACATGTAACATGCTTGATGAATTTCTTCTCTCCCATTTTGTACAGCTATATACTCCATTAAATTCAAAAGAAAAAAAAATACAGCATTGCAAAGATGGGTAACTTGAAGCAAAATATACAAAATAAACCGTTAGTGAAGCAGTTAAACTCGCAGAGACCAACAAAAGGGCGTTTGGTCTAGTGGTATGATTCTCGCTTTGGGTGCGAGAGGTCCCGAGTTCGATTCTCGGAACGCCCCTTCTTCTTTTTGCTTCCACCTCTCAGTTGCATTTTTGATGAAGTGCCGAGTAAGGCTAGGATTGCCGAAGAAGTTTAAGGAGGGAGTTTCGAGGGAGAAGGCGGAGGATGCGAAGAAACATCTGGAAGAAGCCGGTGCCAAGGTTTCCATTGTTTGAATTGAGAGGTTTTTGGTTTTTCTGATGGTAGTTTTTTTCAATGTGTGAGTTTAGTTTATTTTCGTTTGTTTGTTTGTATGTTGTTGTTATTGAAAATCATAAGATTATTGATGAAAGGTTTTCCAATTGTTGATTTTCATTTGGTAGAAATGTGACGATTTGGTGTCGTGGTAAATGATCATTACTCAGTTAGGATTTTCATTGAGCTATTTAATTGTATGGCGATTGGTGATTTCACTGAGTAGTGTGGAAGTGGATTTTAGCTGAGGTAACATCTGTGTTGGTTGTGGCTAGAAGCTATGAAGTTTGTCGTTACTCTCTGAAGTTTGATGGTTGAAAATAAGTATAAGGATATTGATCAGATATCAGTTCAGGTTTGTATGAATTGTGAATTGTTGAATCGCATTCATGGTAGTTCATTTTCCTGGATGTAGTTGAGGACTGTGGTCTGTGGAGCAGTGTGGATTGTATTTATGATGTGTGTTTGCTGCGCCTTGAATTTTCTGAGTGTTGAACTTTTAAAAATCCTTCTTTTCTAATGCGTGTTCGTCCATTTGTGGTCTTTGAAATTTGAAACTCAGAATCTCAAAGCCATAATTTCTAATAGCTGGAGAAATAGTATTGGAAAACAGTGATATATTGTGAATTTTGACATTCTAAGCCATATGCTTCTGTGTTTATTCGTTCCTTAATCTCAGTGGACGGGATGAAGCGATCATATGCATATCCTATGTAATATTGTAATCAAAGTCTAGCCGCATTGTTGCCTGAAGTAGCTCCCTGTTATGTATCAGAGTTCTTTACACTTGTGTATAGCTCAGAAGTTCATTGTTTTTATTTTTGAAGTATTTCAAGCATGATTTGAAAGTAACAGTTCAGAATTCTGCAAGATTCTTGTGCAAGATATGTGGAAATTTACTCTATATTCGGATACAAACCGAACTTTTTGGAAGTCGATCAGGATTCGGGACACCTTACAGCACCCTTGTCGTGATGTAATAGTTGAATGGTGTTTAGGTCTCTCCTACACACAAATTCATCTGTGGTTGGGACTTGGGTGGATTACAGAAAAAAAAAAGTTGTGCAGTAGAGAAATGGAAGTGAAGATTCCAGGGCCAGGGTTCATTCAATTTTGATTGAACCGATCAACATCGGTCCAGTCTTCCAATCCGGACCAATCGACCAAGATTCATTCTTTTTGTCATACCAGATGATTACACGGTTCGTTCACTCAGTTCCACGTGTCACACCTGCTGCTCATTGTCGTAACATACAGATAAAGATTGAAGAAGAAACCATAAACAATTAGCCAAAACTCCAAGTCACTGATGTGCACAAAATCGATCCCCCAGAAACCCCTATACACCCATCCAGGTTTCATCAAATCAAACCCATTTTAAGAACCCTAGTTTCAAGGTGAAATGCGTTTTCATTTTTTTCTTATTTCTGTAAATTTTGGGGTTGAAGTGAAAGACATCAAGTTGATTTTTTTTGCAGAATGAAGAAAACCCTAGCAGGCAGTGGTGAAAGGAGGCTTTCTGAGCTGGATAATGAGAGTGATGATGAGATGAGTGAAGATGATTTGAGTGTATCAGATGATGTTGAGGAGAAAGGTAAGGAGGAAGGTGACGATGGGAGTGTGTTTTTTGTTGGAAATTTTGTATGGGGTAAGATTAAGAATCATCCATGGTGGCCAGGGCAGATTTACGATGAATCTGTTGCTTCTGATCTTGCGCTGAAGCATAAATCGAAAGATAAGGATTCATATTTAGTTGCTTATTTCGGAGATGGGACGTTTTCCTGGTGTTCGTCGTCTCAGTTGAAGATTTTTGATGTGAACTTTCAGTCGTTCTCGCGTCAAAGTAGTTCCAAGAGTTTTGTGTTTGCGATAGAAGATGCGGTGAGTGTCTTTGGTGAGCTTTTGGCGGAGGAAATGGGTTGTGCTTGTGTGGAGATAGATAGGCTGATGGCTGAAAATGCGGGGATTAGAAAAGGGGCTTTGGTGCCGATGGTTGGGGTTGATGGAATAGCTGCTGCGCAGTTTGAGTCACCAGCTATTATTGCTAGTGTTAAGAATGCTGCTCGGTTAGTGTCTGTGGAAAATAGGTTGGAGCTTGTCGTGTTGAGCAGTAAATTATTGGCTTTTTATCGATGGAAAGGGTATAGTCAGCTGCCTAAATACTACTTTCCTGTGTACATTGATGGGCTGGAGGATATTAGTAAACGCGGGGTTGATGTTGATACTGTATCCCTATCCTCACAAGATGGGTTGGTTTTGAAAGATAAACGCTATGAAAGAAGAAAGAAAAAGAGTGTAACCGGTACAATGAAGAAGGAAATGGATACTGTTGTTCAGAGCGACGGAAACGATAAGAAAACCCCTCCGAACAGAAGGAAACGGGTTAGTCAAACTCATTTGTCCAACAAAGGCAGGGCTAAAGGTAGGAAGAGGGCAGCTGGAACCAGTATTGTAAAAGATGGAGCTGATAAATCGAGAAGCGGTAGAAGGAAAAAGGATTCTGATACACGTATGGCGTCTATTAAATTGGTGGGATTTGAACCTGTAGTTCTTAATTTACAAACGGATACTCGAGTGGGCGAGCGGATGAGCAAAGCTGCCAAGCTGATCAATGAGTCTCCTCCAATCAGAAAGCAGTGTACTATAGTGTTTGAGAAGGAGCCTATGGAGGTGTTCAATATCAAGAAGGAAGAACGGCTGTTTACAAACGATGAATCTGTAAATCGGGGGCATGAAGATATTGACAACCTGCCGGAGGAAATGGTCTCTGGATTAAAGCCAGCATCTTTAATGCCTCTTCATGAAAGACCCTTCGGCTCGAAGCTAGATGTGTTTTCTCTTAATAAGTTGTCGAACAAAAATACACTTATGGATGAGGACAATGAGGACGACGGAAGACCATTGTCAGCAATCATTTTTATGACATTCTCTCCTGGGGTGCCAATACCTTCCAAAACTGACCTGCTTACGAAATACCTGGAATTCGGATCACTGGACGAGGAAGAAACCGACGTCCTACCCAACTCGCTCTGTGCTCAAGTGCGTTTCATCAAGAAATCCGAAGCGGAAAGAGCCTTCAGCCATATGGTAAAAATGAATTCCACAGACTCAGGAACGCAGTACGGCATCCGTTACATCCCACGCCGTTCCAACTTTGAAAATGTGCAGCTCAAAACATCACCTCAGTTTGGCAAGCACAACATTGATGATCCACAGCCGTTATCTATCAAGTATTTGAAGGAAAAACTCGAGACGCTAATCTCCAAACTGAGCAATGCAGATGGAGAGACGATATCAAATGACCTGAAAAACGAGTTGCACTGCGAGATGTCAAGCCTCCTGGCAAATCTCACCTAGGGCTCGGCAATATTTACCTTTTCAGAAACAGGTTCCAAAAGTACCTCTCTCTTCTTTTTTTCAACTTTTTTTTTCAATGTGTGAGCATGAGTTGGTGTAAGAAAGCAATGTTAGGCTTTATTGACTTGGGAGTAACCAGTAAGTTAGTGTGTTGCTGATTCTCTAGGATGTCTATTGTGTCGAACCTTTAGCAATGTAAGAATGTTAGAAATTCTTTACCGTAGTACTCTCTTTAATGTAAGAATGTTATGCGCTGTATGAGCGATGTTTGTAATATGTTATGTGCTCTATGAGCGATTGTAATTCCTTAAAAAAAATTGACTTATCATAAGTAACTAAATTTTTGCATCTTCGGTAGAATCTCCTTATATGTCTCCCTATATGTAATTGGGGAGAATAGAGTTTGACGGTTTCCATCCCTTTCCCCAAATCTATATTAAGGGAAGGGCTAGTTTATAAACAAGATTCGAAATTTTTTTGAAATTTTTTGAAACTGTTTTGAGTTGAGTTTTCAACAACTTTTTCATTCATTTTAAGTTTCAAAACTATTTCAAAATCTCAAACCCTGGTCCTGAGGAGAGTTTGAAATTATTTTAACTCAAAACCTTACCAGCCACTCAACTAAATCCCACCACCACCAACAACCGCGCCCGCCACCGTCCACCACCACCGCCGGTCGCCACGACCACCTCCGACCACCGTCACCACCTCCCGACCACCACCACCACCACCGTCGATCACCACCGTCGACGATCACCACCACCTCCGACCATCGCCGATCACCACCACCTCCGACCACCACCGCTGCCGACCACCACCTCCGACCACCGTCGATCACCACCACCACCTCCGACCACCACCATCGCCGGCTGCCGCTGATTTTTTTTATATTTTGTTTTGAAATTTTTAATTAACCAATAAATTAAAAGATATTCAAAAAATAGGAAAATGAAGAAAATTGATTCAAAATTGTTCGGTCGAAAGTTGTGGTGGTCGGTCAGAAGTTGTGGTTGCCGGTCGGAAGTTGTGATAGTCGGTCGAAAGTTGTGGTGGTGGTTGGCCAGAAGTTGTGGTGGTCGGTCGAAAGTTGTGGTGGCCGGTCAGAAGTTGTGGTGGCGGGTCGGAAGTTGTGGTGGACATGGAGTTATAAACATCAAAAGTTTATAAACACCAAAAGTTTTTAGAATGATTTTGAAACTTAAAATGAATGAAAAAATTATTCAAAAGTAAACTCAAAATAATTTCAAAATAATTTCAATTTTTTTCGAAGTGTGTTTATAAATTGGGCCTTAATCATCAGTAAATTACTACCACCGTTCACGGACCTTACCGTACATGACCGTATATCATTAATATCAATAACTGTGTAAGGGTTTTTACTAGCTGAGACGGACTCAGTTAAATGCACTTTGCCGACTATCTATCAAGTGGTTTAATATCTCCAGCAAACATTGATGGTGATCGTGATGTACA